>JAOYMZ010021263.1:0-18325 GCA_025802335.1 Pinguicula primuliflora
CAAACAATAAATAAATCCTATTGCTTCATATAATTGGATACCCTAATTAATTATGCACAAAAGAACTACAACAACCCTATACAAAAGAATTAGCTACTCATGCTCATGTATAAAAACAAATTCAATTCTGATATAAGTAAAGACATATCGAATTTAATTTGTGCAAGAATTCATGAAAACTAGAGTAGAAAATTCAATCTTTAAATCACAAAAATCGGGTATTCACAGGATCAATCTCTTGTTTCCCAACACCCAAAGAACGAAAGAAAAGAAGTGCAAAAAGAAAATCAAAATTCTCCCTTATCTCTTGTTCGGCGAGATTTTATATTCGGTTTCCTTCCTTTTTTCTTCCTCCTCCTTTCTTCTCCTTCTTCTCCCCTTTTTTTTCCTCCTTCTGTTCGGCCGTTGGCCTCTCTTTTTTCACCAGTCCCCTGGCTCGGCCGCCACGTCTGTCTCCACCATGGGGAAAATATTTTTTGTCCCCCCCTTTTCCTTTGTTGGTCCCTATCCCTTTTTCTCCATGTCTCTCACGTGATGATTTTTTTGTTTTGGGCCCTCCACCTTTTGTTTTCTCTCCTATTTCCTTTGCGGCCCTCTCTTCAAAAAAAATAGGATCTTTCTTCTTTTTATTTTCTTTTTCTTTCCCTTTAATCCTTTTTTTTCTGAATGGATCTTTTTAATGGGCTTCTACCTTCAAGGGCCCAAGCACATCAAATCCCAGGAAAAGAGTGAAACTGGCACGGAAGCCTTGGGTATTTTCGTCAATTTGTCGCCATTTTATCACAATTTCTTTTTATTTGGTCCGGAACAACTACAACTCAAAAAGATAGCATTAGTAACTAAAAATGATAGAAATACTTAAATTCTAACAATAAATATATAAGAATAATACGAATAAGTTGGCCTAGAAACAACTTATCAGTGACTGACCATGATACAGGACATGAGCCAAGAACACCCAAGTTTGCCCTACCACACCGGGCTACTCGCAGTGTAAAATCGAGGAGATTCACGCCCGACCAAGACTCCAGAACCCAGAGGTATCCTATGGCTGACCTAGTCAGGGGGAGCTTGTCTGACTCCGCACGGGCTTTTTCTACAGCGATATATTCTGATGATGTGCCGCGGAATGAAGTTGAAGCTATGAGTAGACCAGAGTGGAGACAGGCTATGGAAGATGAGATGGATGCGTTGAGGAAAAATGGAACGTGGGAACAGTGTCAGTTACTTAGTGGCAAGAAACCTGTTGGATGCAGATGGATCTTCACAGTGAAGAGAAAAGATGATGGATCTATTGAGAGATACAAGGCTCGACTTGTATCAAAGGGGTATACTGAAACCTATGGGATTGATTATTCAGAGACTTTTTTGCCCGTAGCAAAATTGGATACTATTCGGATCTTATTCTCTATTGCTGCAAATCTGGATTGGCCCTTACATCAATTTGACGTCAAGAATGCATTTTTGCATGGAGATCTGCAGGAAGTAGTGTATATGGAAGGACCCCCGAGTTTCTTAGACAATTTTCGCAAAGGAGAGGTGTGTAAGCTGAAAAAATCTATTTATGGCCTGAAACAGTCACCCCGAGCATGGTTTGAACGTTTCACTGTAGCAATGAAGAAATATGGGTACAGTCAAAGCAATTCCAACCACACACTCTTCTTGAAGCATCGAGGCACAGGAGTTACATGTCTGATTATATATGTAGATGACATGGTTATCATCGGGAATGAGGAGGAGGAGATTGAGACCTTAAGGAGGAATCTATTTAGTCAGTTCGAGATGAAAGACTTGGGCAGATTAGAATATTTTCTTGGCATTGAAGTGTCAAGTTCACATCAGGGCATTTATATCTCCCAGAGGAAATACATCCTAGATTTACTCGTCGGGATAGGATTAGTGGACAGTAAGCCGACAGACACTCCTATTATGTCGAATTATTGTCTCAAGATTGTTGATGGCGCAGAGACAGCGGATCGAGTTCAATATCAGCACTTGGTTGGCAAGTTGATTTACTTGTCACACACTCGTCTGGACATAGCATATGCAGTAGGGGTGGTGAGTCAGTTCATGCATAACTCCCAGAAGAGTCACATGGATGCAGCGCTGAGAATAGTAAGGTACCTAAAGGGATCTCCTGACACAGGAATTTTATATCGAAAGAATGGACATTGAAGATTGAGGCATATACTGATGTTGATTGGGCAAGTAATCCAGTGGACCGTCGCTCAACATCCGGATACTTTACTATGGTGGGTGGCAATCTTGTCACCTGGAAGAGCAAAAAATTGAAGGTAGTAGCATTATCGAGTGCAGAAGCTGATTTTCGAGGAGTGGCCCGTGGCCTGGCAGAAGTCCTATGGATAAGGAAATTGATGACAGAATTGGGATTTGCACCATCCCAGGCGTGCCCTTTGAAATATGATAGTAGGACTGTCATTTAGATTGCACAGAATCTAGTAAAACATGACAGAACTAAGCATGTGGAAGTGGACTGTCACTTCATCAAGGAGAAACTGGAAAATGACATTATTACTCTCCCATTTGTTCGATCTGAGGATCAATTGGCAGATATTCTCATCAAAGCAGTGAGTGGTCGGATATTCAGTAGTGTGTTATACAAGCTAGATGTTGGACATTCAATGCCTAACTTGAGGAGGAGTGTTGGATAAGGAAAGATATTATAAATAAGGATATGATTAGTATTAGTAGATCTGAAAAATCAGGGATTGGGGGATCATAGGATCAACCTTAATCCTACCCCTCAATCCTATATATGTATGTCTTTGATGAAGTAAACGAGAACAAGAAAAAAGGAGAGAAACCCCTCCCGTGAATGTAACTAATTGGTGAATCACGTAAAAACTTTTATGTTCTTCATTCATACAAACATCAAATCATCCAAATATCGAACTCAATCACCTTTGGGATTGGAATCACACAGACTTGTGTTTTATTCTCTTTCGTTTCAATTATTCTATTTTCGATGGTCAGTGCATCTGTAGTAATTTTGATGGTCAATAAAACTTCTAGGAATGGAGTTTTATTACCCATGGACTACTTATCCGACTGCTCATGATTAATCCAAACAAATAAAACTTTCTTTTATCGGTTTTGCTAGGTACAGATACTATTTCTACACATAATTATGTGTAAGTTACAAACAATATGCGTTTTTTTATTAGTGGACCAACATTTTCTTAATGAAACAAAGAAACTGCGATTTTAGACCTAATATAATAATAAAAAAGGCAATGCAAAATTTAAAAGCATCATTTTTAACTTTTTTTTTTAAACAGAAGAAACACATATTCTTGAATCACCAATCCTAGAGACATCACTTCAAAATCCTTTTAAAAATGTAATAATTTTAAAAATTAAAATATTAAAACTATTCAACCATATTTAAAATAGTAATTAATACAGTAGGTTAAACTGAAATTCTACTCTATAAATTCTTAATACTAAATCGTATTAAAAATGATAATTAATATGATGACGGCTTCGCCGTCGAAAAATTTAAACTTTACTCTGTAAATCCTAAATGCTAAATCGTATTCAAAATTGGTAATTAATATAACGGCAGCTCCGTCGTCAAAAAATTAAAACTCCAAACTCTATAAACTCTAAATGTAAACTTTATTTAAAAATGAGAATCAATATTACGATGGTTTCGCTGCCAATAAACTAAAAATTCAAACTATATAAACCCTGAATGCAAAAATTTATTTGAAAATGATAATTAATATTACGGCGGATTTATTTCCGAAAAACTAAAACCCTAAATGGTAAACTCAAATTCTATAAAATCTAAATGCTATTTTATTTAAAGATAACAATTAATATTACGATAGATTCACCGTCGAAAAATTAAATCTTAAATGATAAAACCCAAATTAAAATATTAATTAATATTGTTAAAAAAATAATTTAGATTTATTTATTAATTGATTATGAAAATTATGTGTTAATTTTAATTAAAACATAAAATTGATTAATGATTTATACACCATCCCCAGAATTGAAGAAAACCGTACCAGCAAAAACTTTCAAACCTTCAAACGTTGGATAAGGTCATCATTAAATTAATGGTGTGATTAGGATTTCTTGTTAGATATACATAATTATGTGTAAAAAGTAGTATGTGTACCTAACATTTTACTTCTTCGTTTGCCTAGTGAGAGGAATAAGCATCAATAAATAGGGGTGGACAATCGGTATTCGGGATCGGGATTTACCGAATCTCGATCCCGTCCTGTTTTGATTCGGGCCCAATATTTTGGGCTCGGTCATCGGGACGGCCCGAGGTTCGAATAAAAATAATAATATTTATTTTTTTGTTGCATAACTTGAAAACAAACCTAAGTCTTGATTCAATTCATCACAAAAAAGATCATTTTCCTGATTCCAAATAACAATTATAGACATAAATTAAAATAAATTTCCTGAATTTAAATAACCAATTCCTTGAAAATGCAAGATGAAAGATAACATCATCAAAATCCCCTCCTAACTCCTACCAGTAGCAACGCGTGTAGTAGACAAAGTTCAAGTTCAACAAACAAATTCAATTTAAGTAGTAAACCATAATTCAACAACAAACAATAAACTTTGTAGCAGGCAAAGTTCAACAACCAAATGCAATTTAAGGACTAAACCATAAATTCTTACCAGTAACAACGCGTGTAGCAAACAAAATTTTGCGTGTAGCAGGCAAAATTCAACAAACAAACTCATCTATCTAACTCCCCAAATCCCACCTTTAACGAGTAAACCACCTAATATAGATCTTTCTTTCCTAGCATTCTCTTGCTGAAAAATATTTGCCCTATCTCCTTCTTGCTTCCTCGACTTGCTTTCTTCTCCCTTGAATATCCTTATTTACCATCCTCTTTGACGGCGGATGAAAATGTATGTTAGAAAGAAATTTTCCTTATATTTCTAACTTTTTTTAATATTATATTATTTTTAGTTCGGACTTCGGGCATGTCCCCTTTAAAATGGGGCAGGCCCGATCCCGTCCTGAACTAGGTTCAAAACTTGTTTTTAGGACCTGAACCCATCCCAAACTTATTTATTTTTTCGGAATTCGAGATTCGGGCCCGCCGGGCATCGGGACAATCCCAAAGCCCGAACGCCATTTTCTCACCCCTAACCCTATGAGCATGTAATCAACGGATTAATGATCACCGTTCAAATCAGGTCAGAGTGGCTTATTTTCCCGAAATACATAAATAGAATATCACCACGTAATCACTTATAAAAAAAAAGAATATCACCACGTAATCAACTTCATTATTACAGTCACCTTCCGTTGCTGAACTGTGGCTCAATGACCCGACCGTCATTCTTCAAGACACTACCGTGCAAGGAATTTAGAGATGATGAAGATACATCAGAAAAATCGAGAACGTGTGAAGGATTTTGTAAATATGTAAAATTTGTTAAATTTTATTAATATATAAAAAGTTCAATTTAAAAACAAAACTTCATTATTACAATCTAAGAAACTGAAGCATAGAAAACAGAAAAATAATATGTTTATATAATGGCTTACACATAATTATGTACAAAGCCATTGCGACATCCTTTTTAAAGAAAATTGAGGGGCGGTTGACGGGTTTCTTTGCCAGTTTTAGTTTATATGGAGTAAGTCATCTGATGGTTTATTATTATTATTTTATGTTACTTTTTATACAATCGACTATACACCATGAATCGCTCAATATTCGTAAACTGATGTTATAATAAAGATCAGTGTGTCGTGCACTTGGATTTGACATGTGACTTGATACTGTTCCAATTTATTTATTATCTTATTATTTTTAATGTTGGGTTATTTTTTATTTTTTTTACGAGATAATTTTTAGTTTTTTACGTGCTATAAATATTTAGAATTTTAGTTTTAAATTCAGAGTTTGGGCTCATCATTTAGGGTTTTAGTTTTTCGGCGGCGAAGCTACCGTAAAATTGATTGTGGTCATTAAATAAAGTTTAACGTTAGGGTATATAGAGATTGAGTTTGTCATATAGAGTTTTATTTTTGCGGTGGTGAAGTCGCCATAATATTAATTGTCATCGTTAAATATAAGGTTTATAGAGTTTGAGTTTATCATTTAGGATTTTAGTTTTTCGGCGGCGAAGTCGTCATAATATTGATTATCATTGTTAAATATATTTCAAATAATAAAATAATAAGTAAATCGGAACAATATCATGTCATATATCAAATCGAAGCGTACGATGCATTGATCATTATAATCACGTCCGTTTCAACGAACGTTGGACGATTCATGGTGTATGTTCGTTTATATAAAAAATAACATAAAATAAATAAAGTAATAAAATAATAAAAAAACTTCATAGGAAAAGGAACAAAAACCCATCAGCTGGCGGTCCCTAAAATTCCATTAGAAACAATGTCCTAATGTCTTTGTTTTTTTATGGGTAATTGAACTTCCATTAATCCTCAAACAAAAATATTTACAAAGCTTGTCGTCTATCTAGAAGGGAAAATTAGTTCATCTCTACAACAATATATATAAAACAACAAGTAGCCTAATAATGTAAACATGCTCCTGGATTGCGCATCCAATCATTCATTGTTGCGGCTGGCGACTGGAGCTTCCTGGAATCAATCCAAAACCAGATTTGCATCTTAATGATCTCCACAACATTATCCATTCCATCTTACTCAAAGCGCATGCAATTTCTCTCTTTCCATAAGTACCAAATGGTTGCTTGCCATGTTACAAGGCTGATCCGCTTCCACAGTCTACCTTTGAATCCACAGGTGAATGAGTCGAAATGCTGGTGTACCTGTGATTGAGGCTGCACTGCGATATCCATCCATCTTTCAAGTTCATTCCACACTTCTGTAGCATGAGCACAATTACAGAAAAGATGGTCGATGTGTTCCTCCTCTAATACTCACCAAATACAGCGTCTTTCAGCTTCAAAGGCTGAGACTCCTCACACCCTTAGTTGATATATTGTTACAATGCGAAGCTGAAGTACCTGCCATGTAAACACTGGAATGTTGAGGGGTGCCAATTGATTCCACACTTCTAAGAGATATGTTCTGTTTTGCAGTTGGGCACTGGATGCTTGAGTCAGCAAGATGTTGTAGGTTGAAGCCACCATATATTTACCAGTATCGTTCTCTGCCCACTTCCAACTATTTGTCCTTGTAGAATCCAGTTCATAGTAAGATGCACGGAATTCAGTTGTTGATATTTGTCATTCTTCCATGACCTTAATGGCCTGTGGAACTGCAGAAACAATGTATTGTGGTATGCAGGATTCTCAGAATTTTCTCTTGCTTGCCGCACTGTGATGTTCCTTGACGTCTATAATTTGTAGAGGTCACTGAAAATGGTAGCATAAGCTCCATCCTCTGTCCAGTTTATTTTCCAGAATAGTGCCTCTGAGCCTGAGTCTATCTGCATCTTGATGCCATTATTGAACCATGAAGTTGTGGCTACTGTCTTCCATATATCCTCCCAGGTACGAAATGTGTTATCAGGTAATGTGAGCAGATATGTTTCTGTCATTCTGCCCTGATGTTGAAAATATTTTTCTGTGGTCACAGCACACCACAGGCTTGTAGACTCCTCTTTAATTCTCCACAGCAACTTCCCAAGCAGTGATACATTCATATTGTGCAGATCTTTTAATCCTAATCCTCCATCTTTATTCTTTAAACATAGATGCTGCCATTTAATCCAATGTATTGGCCTTGTCTGGCTTGATCTCGTCTATCACAAGAACTTTGTCACTATGCTGGTGGGCTGCTTGATTCCTGCTTAGGAGCAAGAAAAATCGACATGTAATAGATGATTAGGCTTGTTAGTGTTGCATTAAGCAGCGTAATTTGGTCTGCAAAAAATAAAAACTCGTTTTCCAGCATTCCAGTCTTTTTTCCATTTGTTTGATCAGTTCATTCCACATTATGTGTTTCCTGAATTTTCTCCTAACGGTAACCCCAAGTACATGAACAGGAGTTCTCCATGTTTGCATCTCAAATTTCCTGCAAAGGAAGTTAAATTTTCAGTAGAAACATTGAGTGCATATACAGTGCTTTTAGTAAAATTAACCGAGAGGCCGGAGAGCAACTCAAATGTCCGCATGATGCCTTTTATAGTTAAAACTTAATCAGCAGTCCCCTTGACAATAAGCACGGTGTCATCTGCATACTGCAGGTTAGAAATCTGAATCCAACCAATCTTGGTCCCTTCCAGCACATTTGATCGAGCAGCCCGATTTAGAAGTAGATGGAAACCTTCTGCCACAATAAGAAAAAGCAGGGGTGAAAGAGGGTCGCCCTACCTCAGGCCACGCTGCATTTTAAACTCCCCAGCACTGACCCCATTTATCAAGACTGCAGCTCGAGCTGTTGAAACACACTCCTTTATCCATGAGCACCATTTTCTAAAAAATCCCGTCTTTTGAATCATTTTCTCCAGAAAAAATTCAACCCACTGTGTCAAATGCCTTTGTGAAGTCCAGTTTTAGTAGAAGGGGGGGGGGGTTGTCGGCCAACTAGTCGGCCAAGTCGGTGGGCGGCCGGGGGCCGACCCAACTCCGACTCCGACTTCCGACTTCTCGTACACTGCTTATTATAAACCTTAAATAGTTACTAGAGTTATTACATTGAACCATTCAAGGTGGCTGTAATGAAGCTGTCTGCAGATCTTTGTCCGCTATGTTCTGCAATGAAGATGGAAGAGATTTATATGTAGAACCGAAATCTCTGTACCTGGCACCCCATTTTGCCAATGCTGCTGCTAGCTTGTTCTCTTTCCCAGAACATTTTCTTATTCGCAGATTGTTGTGAGGGCAAAATAGCCCTCTGATGACCTCCATTTCCTTACGAATTTTCCAGTGTGTAGTATTTGATTTGGCCAGCAATCCTGTGATGTTGTTGCACCTGGTTTCTATCTGTTTTACCTGCATTAAAGAGGGATTAAGCACTGTAATTGTTTTTAGATATACAACAGCTTCATCTTGAATAACTGAGTTGTTATCTAATTTCCAAGTGAGTGCAACTAGTATACTTCCCTGTTCATCTCTCAGAACTGCTCCTCCACCTCTTAGCATCTGATCAGGTTTAAATATGAGTCCTATATTGAGCTTTGTGTATCCTGCTGTTGGGGGATGCCAAGCTCTTGCTGTTCTTGGGGGCCTACTGTCTGCTGTGAATGATAGGTTCAGCAAGTGAAGCTGATCAACTTCCATTTGAGTCTTTGGCGCAGTAATGGGTGTCTCATACAGCAACATAGCCAAATAAGTGTTGATCTTGTTGATGAGGTTTTTGTCAGGTGTGCAATCTTCTACATAAGTAAGGGTTCCTCTCAGTTTCCAGATTTCCCAGAGAATTAGGCATGGTAGGAGTTTACAGATTCTTCGTTTGGTTGAACCTCCTCCAGCTGAATTCCAGTATGATATTAAGTCACCTATGCTGGTTTCATTAGATCTCATATTCAGAATTGATGCATAGTGACTCCATGTTTGTGCAACCAGTTCTCCTTGTATGAAGAGATGTTGTTATGTTTCTTCCTTTGGAGCATTTTGGCAGCATCTGCGTCTAGATATCAGTACCACACCTCTCTTCTTCAGGTTTTTATCCACTGGCAGAATTTCTTGCAGTGTTTTCCATAAGAACACAGATTTTAGGAGGAAGAAGAGGGTCCCATATCAGTTCAAATTTCTGCAGAGGTTGCGCTCTGTTTCTGATGAGATTCCAAGCTGTTGTATTGGAAAAGGCTCCATTTGGAGAAGACTTCCATATAAAGATGTCTGGACCTTGGTGAATGTTAGTCATGTTGATCTCCATAATGATATCAGGGTCATGTGGTAATAGGTTAAGAAGCTCTTCCTGATTCCATTGGTTTTCTTGTAGTATATCTGAAACCTTCTTCGTTGGGTCAACTAGTGTTGTTCTGTGTCCCAAAGGACCTCCCTCCGTCCATTCATCCCACCACAAGTTGAAATCTCCTCTACCAGGTTGCCATCTAATCTGTTCACTAACAATCAATTTCATTGTAGCAATTCTTCTCTAGACATGTGAGTCTTGCGGTTTCAAGGTGATGCTTTGGTTATCTGTAAATCCCTCATATTTGCAATTCATGAATTTTGCCCAGAGTGATTTGTTTTCTCTCAGTTTCCACCATAGCTTGACAACAAAAGCTTTCACTGTGTCTCCTATTCTTCGAATTCCAAGTCCCCCTTCAGCAATTGGTAGACAGATCTACCTCCATTTCCTCCAATGCATCTTATTTTTACCATTCAGCTGTCCCCAGAAAAATTCTGCTAGAATTCTTTCTATCCTTTTAATAGTTAATGCATCCGGCTGTATAGACATGAAGGTGTGGATGGGTATACTAGTTAATACAGCTCGGATGAGTTATAGTTTTCCTGCTTGAGATAGATAACTAGCAGCCCATGATCCAATCCTTGCCTGAATTTTACTGATTAGACTGGTAAACATCTCTAATTTCTTTCTTCTTGCATACAGAGGGATACCCAGATATGTTGTGGGAAGTGTATTTCTGGACATTCCTATTTCTGCTTGAATGATCCTTTTGTTTCGCTTTGGACAGGCATCAGATACAAAAAAACAACTCTTAGAAATGTTGATCTTTTGTCCAGATGCTTCCTCATAATCATTCAAGAGAGATCTGAATGCTCTTAAAGCTTTTTTTGTGCCATTGGTAAAAATCAATATATCATCTGCAAAACCAAGGTGAGAAACCAAATGGCAGTTTATGGGTACTTTGTAGGAGTGCTCTGGGTTTGTGATCACCAGGTGATTTAAGCTATGAGATAGGACTTCTGCTGCTATAATAAACAGGCTTGGAGATAGGGGATTGCCTTGTCTCAATCCTCTTGAGGATTTGAAAAAATTAGAAACTTGTCCATTAAGCAGAATAGAAAACCACACAGAAGAAATTGATCGCCATATCATATCAATAAATATTTCAGAAAAGTTAAAAGCTCTTAAGACATTAATAAGAAAAATGAAAGAAACCCGATCAAAAGCTTTTTCCATATCCAATTTTATAGCTACATTATGCCCCTTTTTCCCTAGAAAGGTGAGCATTTCCTGGGCTAATAGGGTATTGTCTGTGATGTTCCTTCCCTTCACAAATTCACTTTGTTGTGGAGAAATGATAAAGGGTAGAACTGTTGCTAATCTAGTAGCAATTATTTTGGAGATGATTTTACCTAAAAATGAGCATAAGCTTATGGGTCTAAAATCTTTGCAAGAGGAGGAGACTTCTGTTTTTGGTATCATGCATTGCAGGGTGCTTGTTATTATTTTTGGTAGTTCTTCTCCAGCAAAAAAGAAGTGAATTACCTTTAGAAGATCTTGTTCAATGATTATCAAGAAAATTCCAGTGAAACCACCGTTTCCTGGAGAGCTCTCCCCATCCATGTTGGAGATAGTGTTTTTTATTTCTTCCAGGTTTGGCCAGGTGCACAGAAACTCATTCTGTGCATTTGTGACCATTCTTGGAATTATGTTGATTATGGTTGATGCTGGATTATTCTGTTCAGCTTCAAGCTGTTTTGTGAAGTGGGTGAGGAATGTTGAGGGGATGTCTTCTTTATCTATTGCTGTTCCATCTACATTTTTTAGGTTTATTGTGTTTGCTTTGAATCTTTTGATCTTTACAGACTTATGGAAGAAGGCTGTATTTTTGTCACCTAGTTTGATCTATTTAATTCTAGATTTCTGTTTCCAGAATCATTCTTCAGCTAACATTTGGGATTTTAGTTCATTCTAAGCATTTAACCAATTGATTCTGTCAGCTTCTGATCCTGATATTTCGTAAAGATTTTCTAATCTTAATATTTTGTCTTTTGAATTTTGTATATTTTGGAAAATGTTGCCATATGTATCTTTTTTCCATTTTCTTAATTTATCTTTTAGTCTTTTTAGCTTCGTGGCGAAAATTATGGCAGGGTTTAGTGAATCAACAGACTGTGTCCATAATTGTTCCACCAGTTCCATAAATTCTGGGTGGTTAATCCAGAATTGCTGGAATTGGAATCTGCTTGATTTTTTTGTAGGTGATTCTACAAACTTAACCAAGAGCGAAGCATGATCAGAAAGTGTTCTATTTAGATATGTATGAGACAGTCACTCCTGGACGTTGTAAGATCCAGGATTCAGATATTATCACACGGTCTAATCTTTTGTATATCCTATCATCATTTACCCGATTGTTACACCAAGTGAAAATGTTTCCAGGATAACCTAGTCTGATAGTTTGCAGTCACTAATTGTTTCTGCAAAATCTGTTACTGGACCTAGTTTAATTGGGTGTCCTCCTAATTTTACCTCTTGATTTAGTACTACATTGAAATCTCCCCCAATCATTAATGGACCTGTAATCATAACAGTGATTATTCGCATTTCATTCCAAAGGTCAGTTCTTTCTCTTCTAGTGCATTTTGCATATACACATGCTATATGGAATATCATGTCAGTTTCTCTACAAGTTATTTCCATTACTAGTATTTGGTTTGATCCAAAATAAAGTTTCCCTTGTAGTTTATTGTTCCATAGCATCCATATAGTACCTTTAGTGATAGGGATAGTTTCCTGTAGTTATATTTTTTTCCTATTACTTGTGCTCTTTGCTTGTTGATTTTTGATTCTGAGATGGCAACTAGATTTAGATTATGTAGCTTTACCAGTTTCCTTAGTCTTCCAACAGTTTCAGTATTACCTAACCCCCTCCAGAAGAGAAAGTTATTCATAGACTTTTGAACTGTTGTGTTTCCATTTTTTTATAAGCAAAAAAAGGATGCAATACGAGGACTTCCCTGGGGGGTCATTCATCTCAGTACTACTCTCGCCTAAGCATGCTTAACTTCAGAGTTCTGATGGGATCCGGTGCATTAGTGCTGGTATGATCGCACACCATTGACTGGATTGTTCCAATTTTGTGAAGATGTCATTTCTTAACTTGAGATCTTGTTTTGTAATATTTTGAAGCAGATTTCTTCTTTTGCTTTTTAGAGTTTGGTTCAGGTTTCTTTGATGAAGTTTCACCTCACCCAAAATTTCTGTTGTCCCCGATATAGAGATTGCATCTTAGGTTGGTTGGAGATTCTTAGTTCTTTGGTCCTCTGAAACAAAGGTATGAAAATCCTCTTCATCTGAAGTGGGATTTTCATCCCACATTTGTGAGGGGTTAATAAGTAAAGGGATAATAGGTGGTGGGGGCTCTTCCGAGTTAGAAACTGAAAGAAATGAGCTAAATGGTGGCATTTCTACATAGGTATCAAATTTATCATGTATGTCATTTATCTCTTGTGAATTAATTAGTGCATCTTCTGCTAATGTGCTTGTACTCCTATATAGAAAAACCTCTGTGATGGGAGGTAGGATAGAGGTATCAGTGCTGGATGTTGGTTGTGCTTCTTTATTCGCAGTGTGTTTGTCTTCTGTGGTTAAGTCTGTTATGTTGGCAAGAGTGTGTAGGTTGGTTTGATTCTCCAATTCATTCCTTATGGTTTTTGCTTCAATAGTGTCCGAGACAGTGTGTGCATCAGAATCAAAATTAACATTCAAAGCAGCATTAGAGGAGCCTTCATGAGCAGTCGCAATAGATAAAGAAAAGGTAATATTATCAGCAACAATACTATCAGAGACAATACTATCGGGAATATTATTCACAGCATCAGTTAAGGAGCAAATATTATCAGAGACAAAATTGGTATCTCCATTGTTATCCTTTTCTAAAAAAGAAGTTCCAGCAACAAACTCTTTTATGGTTTCGTTGGGTCTTGTATTTTCTAGTTCCTTTTGGGTAGCATCAATTCTATCTTCAGTCAAGCTAAGATCTGGCTTATTACTACTTGGTTGTTTCTGAATATTCGTGAAATCCACTTGTTGATTAGGTTCATATTCTTTCGCATCAGGATTTAAAGTGTTGTGTGCATTTGATAGTTGTACCTTTTTGTTAATCTGCCAAGTTGAGTCATAAATGGGGTTTTGGGGAGGGATTGTACTAGGAGTTATAGAAGGGGTGTTTAAAATATCTATAGCAAGTGCATTTACTTTCTCCTTTATCATACCCATTTCTTTAGTCCCTATGGTTGTGTCCTTTTCATTTATGATTATTAATGGAGTTTCTTCCGTTTCTAGATATTTAAAAATATAGCAAAGGGGTTAGAGGACTTACCTGCTTGTGTCTGACCATCTATGGCAGGTGAGGCTTCTACAGCTTTTCCTTTGTTTGGATTTTTGGAAACCTTTTGATATTCTTTCCCAGTTGTGCCTTTTACAGTGTATACTTGCTGCACCCTTGATCTTTGCGTGTTCTGATTTGCAGGAATGTGTTTCTTAGCTTGGTGCACGCCTGTTGCTGCTTCATCGGAGTTTGGTACAGCATTTTAATTTTTGTTATTACCCGCCTCGTCTAAACATTCGTTCATCAGATTGGGGTGTAATATCTTGCATTCCACATCATTATGCCCTTGTCTCAAGCAATGGGTGCCGTAGAGGGGAATCTTTTCGTATACAACTTATTGCCAAAAGCCTTGTTGTTCTTCCGAGAGAATCCATATTCTTTTGGTGAGAGGTTTTAGCAGATCCATTTTTATACATGCTCGTGCCTCACTTGGCCTTTTCAAAATTGTCGTAGATTGGTCGACCATAATTGGGTGACCTAGATATCCTGCTATTTCGATTAGGAAGTCTAGCCGGAAGTATTGTGCTGGTAGTTGAGGGAACGAGATCCATACCGGGGTGAAGTGTGATTCAGCGTCGCTTCGAAAATCTGGAGTCCATCTACAGATTTTCATTGGGTAGCGATTTATGGTCTAGTTTTTGCGAAGCCAGAGACCCTGCCTATCTTCCTCATCATCGAATCTTAGGAGTACGTTCTTTTGATCTATAAGTCCAGCGGTGAGGGAAGATTTTAACCCTAGCCCAGTGATTGCCCGACGAATTGTGGCTATTGGTGGCTGCCCTTTGGGAAATCTGGCAATCAGGGCATTTTTGAAAGGAGCATTTAGGGATTTCGTATCCTCTGCACTTAGACGAATGGCAAGTTCTCCATTCCATGTCCAGAGAGTTGCTCTGTTCTGGATTCTTGGCTTAGATTCAAGCTCAGTAGCTGGTTTTAGCAGCGATGCAAATGTTTTCGAGGTAAAAGTGTTTCGCCATAACAGGTGAAACTTCGTTGCTGAAGTGGTAAATCGACCAGCTTTGCCCCTACTATAAAAGTGTTGAAGTCTAGCATCTCACGTACTGCTGGAAAGGATAAGCCGATCCTTTCCTCCACGTTGTGAATCGCATTGAAGTCCCCAACAATGCACCATTTTCTCCCTTCTTGTTTCGTATTTCCACCATGATTCTGCTTGAGAGATCTCTCTTTTCAACTACGGATGATGGCGCATACACATTGCTCACATTCACTAGAGTTTTTTTTATCCCCATGTGCCATGCACCCTGATATAGCCTCTATCCATTTTAGTATCGAGTAAATTGAACATCTCCATATGCCAAATGATCAACAGACCACCCGATTTGCCTTCTGCATTCTGACGAACCTATTCATGCCCTTCCCCAGGCCATATATGTGCTCCTGTACTCGAAGTAAACTTTTCTATGTTTGTTTCTTGCATACAAACTAGTTCTGCCTTTTGATTCCTTATTATACTTCTCAGGTCATTTTTATTTATTGCAATATTCAACCCGAGGGTATTATAAGTGAGTATTTTCATTGATCTGGCAGTTGTGGTGCTGGGACAGTGCTCTCGTGTGATGTTAGCATAGCAACGGCTGCTTCATCCATTTTCCTGAACTGTTCCACCATTTTCTCATTTGTCCCAGTTGCAATAACTCCTAGAGCTTTCATCCTTTCCCATATAATAGCAGGTTATGAGTCTGCAATGACAAAATTCTGGTTCCTCGCTATGCCCCGCAGTCAGTGGCGGACCCGTAGGGTGCGGCGGGGAGCCGCACCCCTTAAATTTTTTTTATACTTAGACCCGCACTCCCTCCCCATCACGAATATTAGGTGGTCTAACTAGGGGGTAAAAAATTTATATGTGAAGCGCACCCTTAGTTAGACCCCTAGGATCTGCCACTGCCTGCGGTTGATCCAAAGTTGCCAGGATTGGACTCCTTTGAGGAGACGAATACCTTACCAGTGAGGTGTTCAATTCTACTTTTCTGCTCGAGTTTAACTGTTGACAACTTGCTATTTTACTTCTTTCTGAATGGGGGGGAGCTAGTAATCCCATAGAGATCTTTGTCAGTATTTGAGGGGATTGAGCAATGAAGTAGTTCAGGTCAAAATGATCGCTACAACATGATGGTATACTTGGAATTCCAGAACCTTTGTATCCTTCAAGTTGTCCAGACTGGTTACCTTGCTACTCTCAGTGTCTGAGAAATCCAGTGCACGACATATGCTGTTCAATTGATTCTTACCCTCAAGCTTCTGGTGCTGTAGAGCCAAAAGTGTTGTGAACCCTTTGTTCTACCTTATCCTTGCCACTTGATATTTTGTTGTAGAGGAACACTCTTTGCTTTTCCATGGCTTTTTCCCAGGGTGTGATCTGGTTGTGATAAACTTTAAAATTCGATTGAGAATCTCCTTCTCCAAATCTCGATCAGTTTCCTTCTCAGTTTGTGCCTTTTCAATTACCATTTCAATGTGTTCGACTTGACTTCCCTTAGGGGAGGTCTCTGGTAGTATTGGGGGTACACTTATGAGACTATTTCCCTCTGCTGAGATATGCACCATCAATTCAGAATTATTTTCCAGGGCTGCTGTCGTGCGAAGCTTGTTGGGACTAAAAGGTCTCTCCAGGCTGGTAGTGGCTGTGTTGTCTGCAGCCTCTTCGTTATTGCTCTCAGGATTGAACGGTTTGGTATTCGATTGGTCAGGAGTGTTAGGCCTTGTTGGTTAATTACTAGCACTAGTTGAGGTACTGGCATGAGTATATTGCTTTTCCTTCGGCCTCTGACTGTTAATTGCTCCCTTAGGATTGGCTACCGTCAACTCTGGCCAGTTTTCTTTCTCAGTGCAATCAGCTTGGCTCAATGTACCCTTTCATGGCATATTTTTGATAGATTTATGCATCAGATTAATCCGCACATCTGCCAATTCCTCCGAGATGTAGATGTTAAACTTTTCCTCACCGGAGGTAATTCTCATTCTTTTTCTTCCATACATCATTTCTGTCCTTTCAGAAGTTTCTTATCCACATACATTACCTCTCCAAGTCTGGCAGCCACCTCATCTAAAAATTGATCCCCCCAGCAATGCAAAGGTATTCGAGTAATTCGAACCATATAGGCCTCACTAGTTTTCCTTTCACAACTTTCCATGGTCTCAGATTACGGACGCCTAGCAGTTCCTGAACTTTGAGGTCAGTAAGAAATCTCAACTTCAGTTCTTCAGAGTCGAGTTGAAACAGAAGTTCTCCCCCTTCCAAGAGTACGACGGAGCTCTTAACATACTCCTATTCCTGCAAAATCCTGCACATAGAAGTTATTTCTGTATTCAAGTGATATAAACCCACCAGACATTTATCTAGCCATTGCTGGCTTTCCGGCGCTGATGAGAAATCTAGCTCCTCAATCTCTTCATTTTCTGTTGGTGCTATCGGCTGGAACTGTTGTTGCTTTCTAGAGAGTGGAGGTTTAGCGCCATTTGATGTTTCCCCCTCTCTTGCTAAGCTAATTGCCAAAGTGGTTGTACCAACTCTGCAGCCATTTAATACCTGTAACAACAAAGTAGGATCCACGATTTTTTCAAATCTTATAAAGCAGTAATGTTTACCATTTTTCTCCAGGCATAGTGGAGCGTAAACATCTCGGAGTTTGCCGTGAGAGCTAAAAAAGCTACACATTTCCTGCTCCATCCATGCTGGAGGAAAGTTGGTGATGAAGAAAGAGGTTGAATTCGACTGGAGTTTCTGAATAAAGTGTGGAATTTTTCTACGGTGAGAGACACTGTTTATTTGTTGTGGTTCTTTTGATTTTCCCCCCAATTTTCCCCAGCGCCTTTCCACTATTACCCAGTCATTGTCAGTGCCCTCTATGAGATGTTGAGCAGTATTGACAAGCTCATCTGTAGAAATATCGATCGTTTTGCCCTTATTCAAATCTAATAAGCCCCTTTGCAGGAGACGGACCATAACATCCACCACTATATGCTTGCAGAGTCCTGACTAGGGGTGTCCAAAAATACCCGGCAGCACCGGGCCGCCCGGTACCGGAACCGGGCCCGGTACCGGTTAGTGGTACCGGTCGGACCCCGGTTCCGGCACCGGTACGTAAATTTGGTACCGG
>JAOYMZ010021274.1:0-18324 GCA_025802335.1 Pinguicula primuliflora
ACACATAATCAATTAAGCATGCCTTTGTTCTCAAATAGAATCTAATCATGTATGCTAAGAATTTAAATTGCACATAGAATAAATAAATTCAAATCATGCATACCTAAAATATTTAACACGAAAATATTCTTAATCATGCATTTTTCATAATTTAAATGTATAAATTATTTAACATATAAATATATGTATATGTACATATATTAAGCATGCCTTTGGTTTGATATATGAATTGAAGATAAGAACCCCATTATATATATATATATATATATGATGCTTGCTAAGGCATTGTATGTCATGATGTTGCAGAATAACACAATTAAAATGGACATATTTTCATCTCAAGAATTCTTTGTCATGACTACTGATTCTGGGGAGTGACTGATGATCAGTGGCTCTGGAAAACATGCGATCCCCATCTTCTGTTGGTCCTTGTATATTTGACAGGAACTCCATTATTGTTGTTTCTTCTTCCCTATTCCCATATCGGCGCTTGAACTTGGCAATCTGTCCAATTATTTTTCACTTTCAATCACCTGTTTTCGCGAAATTAGTAGACGTTTTCCTTGAGTCTAAACTTCTGCATATCTTTGAATTGATTCGTTGGAACACATATCTATCTTCCTTCGAGTTCAGTCAGAAAGAGCCGAAGACCATTAAAGTACGGCAAGCCTCCTTGATTTCAAATCTATAGACTGATTTATGAATTGTGATGGATCCATCACTGCCATCTTTCACAGAATAATAGTTTTCATTGTCCACGGGGAAAAGCCTGCTTAGAAGTGAAGACACCAGATCATACCCCTTAATTTGAAACTTCTCCACTTCCGAAAGTGAGACATGAGCAAGCTTAATTTTTTTTTCTCCTTGCACAAAATAATCCTTTCTCAATGCCTTTGCATTCTGAATTGTCTGATATTGGAGAACACGTCGGGGTTGTACAAACAGCAGGCGGTGGCAGATCTGCTTCATTCCTTTTCTTTCCCCTGGTCATTGGTCCTACCTTTTGAATCTTTGCATTCTGTTTAGTAATTCTTTATATAAAAAGTCTTTTCTCTCTCTCTCTCTCTGTGAATGTGGTTCCAAGCCTACAGGGAAGGTGAAGACTAGTCAGAGGACTAGCCGAGAAAGAGTCGACACTTGCTTGTAGCTGTCCCAGGGAAGCCGCACAAAGCTTGCTTGACTTTTCCTTTTACCTTCCTTTGGGGACAAATAGATCAGTAATCAACCGCTGCAGCTTCAAGGGCTACCAGGACACGCTGTTAGCCCTCGCTGTGCGGCAATTCTACTGCGACTGCCAAATCCATGACACATTGACTTTCTCTCTAGAGATGCCGCCGCCGTCTTCCAAAATTGCGACATACTTGTCCGGCGTCCGATCGATCACCAATCGAACATGATAACCTCGCAGGGACGGAACTATCCGAACGACAACACTGGGATCTCGATCTAGAACTGCCGCATCCGGCCAGATGCGGAATTCACTGCCGTTAAGGGCGAGAAGACTTGAGGACGATGTTCATGGAGACGGATTTGGATGGCCTGATCGATGGCAGAGGATGCCCATTCAAGAACCGTAACCCACCAACTTTTGAAGGTTTTATTGGGAATTCTTTCTTGCGCCTGTAAACAATTGAGATTTGAAGAAAATATAGATAAAAGCAATTCGTCCTCCTAACATGTTGTAATCTCAAGAATTATGCAGAAAAAAACAAAAAGAAAAAGAAGAGCGTAACACTATCTTTTTTATTATTCTATATAATCCTTTTTATACAGAGACAATCAGTTTCAGAAGTATTATTCTTATAAAACTGTACCAATCACTATATCTATAACATATATCTATAATAATTTGAGATTTTATATTAATTATCCTATTAGTTGGATCACAAGAATGAATATACATAGCTTGCAGCGATTAGTAAATGCTTCCAACTTCGAATTTCATTTCACAAGACGCGTCTCTACATCTAACATCACTGAATATAAATGCTCCCTGGATATAAATGAGAAAGGGAGTCTTGTAACGAAAAAATGGCCAATACAAAAGATGGTTATTCTACAGAGAGGCAGATACAAAACCAGCAAAATTGGGTATAGACACAGATTCTGATCATGATAGAATCGCTTGTCAATTGCAACAGATGTCATAACAAGTAGAGTCTTACTCATTTGTTATGTATCCTTCTTTCCTACCCTCGAAACCAGGCCTCATCAACTTCTTCTCACGCTTGGCTATTCTCCTTGTCTTCTTCTCGTTGATCCTTCCAACAATATTCTGCGTCCTCTTTTGCTGTCTTTCCTTCTTCATCTTTTCCTGTGTTTCCACTCTATCCTTCCACTTTTCTGCATTCTTCTCCTTCTTCCGCTTTTCCTTTTTCATACTTTCCTTGATCAGCCGTGCATCATCATGCACCTTCACCCCCATAGCCCTGCTCGTAGCAGTTTTCCAAGATTCTCGTTCTGCAACACTTGGATTCTGACTCTTTAACTCTTTTAATCTTTCAGCTCTCTCCAGCTCCTTCACCTTTGACAATTTCCTCTTCTTTTTCTTCCTGACCTCATCTTCATCTGCCAACCTCACCTTCCCATATTCAAGAGTTTCCTCACCATCCTCATCCTTGTCCGAATGCACTGTCTTACTACTTTGCCCGCCATCAATGTGACCACCCCACTTCCTCTTATGCACATCATTCTTAACCTTCTTATCATCAGTTTTACTCTCCCCGCGATTCCCTCTCAACAATTCAATCTTCCTCTGTAGCTTTTCTCGAAGCTCCTCATAAGTAACTGATTTCTCCATATCCATGGGCTTAGCTTCAAGTCCACCATCTTCTTCCAAAGTAGCATCCTCGACAAAGTCAGTATTGATATTTTGCTGTTGTTGCAGAATGATGAGGGTGGAAGCAGGCTCAGTTTCGGGGTCAAAGCGTTGTTGACGAGCAAGCTTGAGATTCTGCTTGGACTGTTGCTTTAAGGAGGCCTTAGCAGCTTTGTTCAGACCCTGATACCATGGCTTTGAATCTGCATCATCATTCGGTTGATAGAATTTAACCGGTATCAATTCTATCAAGTGATCAAAAAATTGACTGTGTGAATGTATAATGAATTCAAGGTCTACATCAGCCGTGGCTACAGCCTCCGTGGCTTTGTTTGACTTATTTTGGCTTTGCTTCTTCTTTTTCATTTTCGGCTGGACCTGCATTTTAATTTGCATTGAACATAAATGATAAGCTTCAAAGTTTACATATATTGAACAAATATCAACAATACGAGGGCAATATAGAGGAATTTGGCATTCACTGTTAAAATTTGCAACGTTCTCATGCCCAATACTTAACTGCAAACTAAACGCATCAACTTTTCAAACAAATCAAGCCTATCTCCATTCAGCCGAATACATCTCTTATACTTGACAAGAACTTCTGAAACTACACGAAATCTGCCGAAGGTTGAACGGCTGTCAAGAAGAGAGATTTTTATGCGTAACAATCGAAAATCGTACAATTTTACGAACCATAAAGAAGCCACAATTTTGAAACCTCAATAACCCAGAAAAATGTGCTAAATCAACAAAACAGGATGAATACCTAACAATTTCACTTCAGATCGCGTGTTCGGAACCGCGTATGCCGGCGTCGGCTTCGTCCGCGAAGAATTTCCAGCGGATGGTGAGGGTTTCACGCGGAATGGGCTGTAATCGAGCGGTGGCCCGAGGACAAGCATTAACCCATTATGTAAGATTGAAATTACCCGATAATTCAGGAAATCCAACGGTCAGAAATTCACCAATCCTCATGGCTTGTGATGGACGGTGTGAGATTTAACGAGAATTTTTTTAATCCGAATGTTTATGTGCTCACTAATAAGATATTGCCTAAATTATAATATTAATCGTTTCTACTGTCGGAAATGTTATGCACCAACTTCATTCTCACCCTTCCATCCTGCTGATTGCTGATGTGGCAGGGTAATTTAGACATTTTATAATTTTTTTAAATGATCATTTCTTATAAATAATTAATAATAATTATAAAATAAATATAATATATTTTAATTTTGTTTATATCATTTATAAAATTGAAATATATGTTTATCATTTATAAAATTTAGCTTTTAGGATTTATAGAATAGTTCGTCGTCGTAATATTAAGTTTGAAATTTTGAGTTTTTTTAGAATTCATAACATTTAGCCCTTGGGATTTATATGATAGGGTTTTAGATTTTTACGGCGACGAAATCGCCATAATATTAAGTTTAAATTTTTGAATTTTTTTAGAATTCATAACATTTAGCCATTGGGGTTTATAGGATAAAGTTTTAGATTTTTACGACGGCAAAACTGCCGTAATATTATGTTTTATGGTTAATAAATATGTTTTATATTTATGTTTTAAGATTTTGTATGGATTATATATTATTTTTGAACAATAATGACAAAGATGTTATGTAGGTGAGATAATAGTGCATAGGGATGCGCATAGGAGGGGAATGTGGAGGGCTGCAGAGCTGGGTTCGAATTTGGCTGACAACAAAAATTCAATTTTTTGTGGAAAATATTCTGCCACGTCAGCAGGGGTTTGTGGAGGTGTGGCGAGGGAGGTGGTGTATAGCGATTCTCTTCTACTGTGATCCAACGAGTAAAATTAATCTAATACTTGAGTTGAATTTTTTTTTATTAATAATCATATTTTTAAAATGAGATTGATTTTATGCATTGGATCAAAATAATAATGACTAATATTATAATTCGAGACTGTATCTCATTAATCGGATATAAGAATTTAGGACTAGAAAATTTCTCCATAATTAGGTAAATGAACGGTGAGGATGCAATATGGATTGCTACTCTTTATAGAGGAGCACATTAATTCTTCCGCTCCTCTCAGTATCCTCGATTAATTTAGGAAACTTGCATAAAGTACAAATGGTTCTCTGGATTAGGTCTGGCCAAACTTGTTTGCTAGGACTTAAACTCAATACTTATTAGTCTAGAGTTTATCTAATTGTCAGTTTAAAAATAATTTTGACCACCGACATAAATACCAAATAAAATAATATTACAATATTCATATATATGGATTGTCCTCCGTCCTGTTCAAATACCGTTTGAACGCTTGCTTAGGCCACTTATATAGGCTGCAAGATATCGAAATACTTTCTAAAACACTGATTTAAATTGATCAAACCGTTTGAAAGATTATACGAGTCTGGAATATAACCTTCAGGAGAGAATTGAGGAGTTTTTTTCCGGTGCAGGCTGTTAAGACCAGGACTGGAAAGGCTTACAGCCAGGATGAAGATCTTGGCCGTCGGATTATTTCCGACGGCCAGGATCTAATCTTACTGAAATATTAAAAAACACGGATCATGGTTCTGGAACGGGTCTTCCTAATTCTAAAAACACGATCAAAATAAAAAAAAACTCATATAAAAAACGATTCTGCAACAAAAAAACTATAAACACCATCAGCAAACCATAAAGCAGACACAAACTTAGTTCTTCAACATCAACAAGAACTCAAATCCTTAAAGAACTCAAATTCATAAAGCAAACGCCATCAACAAACGAACTCAAATCCATAAACAAACGAACTCATATCAACAAACGAACAGCAAACGCCATAAAGCAATTTGCAAAAGAAAGCTCTTCCAACAACATCAGATCAAGCATAACATCATTTCATTCTAAGAGCAACAACATAACGACATCATACATTCATTCAACAACATCAGATTAGTTCCAATGTTCGAAATCAACTGCAAAGAAAACGCATAGACGCCCAATGTTGATGTAGAAAATGCTTAGAAAAAAGAATTGAAAAGACAAAACGTAGACAAGAAATCAACTTTCAAAATCAAATTAGAACCAATGTTCGAAATCAACTGCAAAGACAAAACGTAGACAAGAACCCAACTTTCGAAATCAAATGTGTAGACAAGAACCCTAACAAATTGCAGAACCTAAACAAAATTCGAAATCAACTGCGTCGCAAAATTTAGGGCAAAATGCAGTAACCTAAACAAATTGCAAAAGAACCTTGAGGTAAAGGCGGAGCAGAACCGTGAAGCCAGAATCTTGAGATGAAGGCAGCACAGAAAATTGGAGATGAAGGCAGATGAAGAACCGATTTGTTCATTTTGATCCCGGCTGTAAGATTAGGAAAATCCCGTCCCCGCTCCATAACAATGACCCAGATTTTTTATGTTTTAGTAAGATCCTGGCCGTCGGAAACAATCCGATGGCCAAGATCTTCATCCTGGCTGTAAGGTGGTTTGGCCTGGTCCTTACAGCCGGGACTTGAAAAAAACGCAAGAATTGAGAGATTGAAAAATCACCGGACTTCATCAGATGAAGGAATTAATCTCGAAGACAGAATTGGACTCATCTAGAGATGACAAGTGGACATGGAAACCAGAAGCTAAAGAAGAATACACAGTCCGTTCGGCATATAAAGTATGTTTAGCCTCTCTGCAGTCACATGAAGATATGGACTTCAGTTATCTCGCAGATGCCTGGGAAAAAATTGCCCCTCCAAAAAAAAGTTCAAAGCTTCTGTTGGCGTCTTTTGCTCAACAGAGTGGCTACAACAGAAAATCTAAGAGCAAGAGGAGTAAGAATTGATCTCCAGAACTCTGTGTGTATGGTGTGGCCTTTCAAACGAGACAGGGGATCATCTGTTCTTCGAGTGTACACATGCCAGAGAAGTTTGGACTGAGATATATGGATGAGTGCAAATGCCAAATGTGAATGAAAAGGTGAATGCAAGAGAACACTTCCAGAAGCATCTGAGTCTATATCCTTCAAAACAACAGCGATATTGTGCTCGTGGAATGAAAGAAATGACGAAGTGGAACTAGAAACAGATTTAGCATCAAACAATGAAGATCATATAAAAATTCTGCTGCGTTATGCAAGCTGCTAGCAAGATCAATGAAACAACGAGATGTTCCGACTTAGTTACTGTGATAGTTTATATATATATATATGTAGTTCTATCATGAAAGCAGTTCTGCTTAGTTGCATTTTTGTACATACTAATCACTTTCCTACCAAAAAAAATTCGGGTGATGCCTTCTTTGTTATATCTACTGTAGTTCCATATTTTAGTCAAATGATCATGATCCAGAATTATTCTACTTTCCCTACAAACATACAATAGAAGCCGAGCATGCCTATGAGTTTGTTATCTTCCTCATCATCTCCTCTCCTCTCCTCTCCTCCGAGAAAATGCAGTTAGCTGCCCCGACACTCCTGTTGTCTGTCATCTTCAGTAGCCGGTCATCTCCCGATGAGTTTATAATATGCGTAGAGGCCAGAGCCAATGAAGCCAACCAGTTGCCCAGCCACATTCAACTATCACACACAACGCAGATTATTAGCTACTATTGACTATTTGTAGGGAGGTGTTTAAAGATCATAAGAACTTGCTCCCTTGTCAATCACTTACCAAATCAAATGGTAGGCCGCCGAAAAGTGCCCAACCAAGGCTGATTGTAAAGAGATCCTATACGAACGCAAAAAATGTGAACTGCTGCTATGTAAAATTAGGGAAAGCGTACTCATACTTGGACTTCATCCGAGGGACAAACCTTCAGATTTCCACAGATTGTCTGCGTGAGTGCAGAATTCAGAGTAGTATTGAGGAATATACAATAGTTGAGGAAGAAAGCCAGAATGCAAGACAGCATCATCACTACCTGATGATGCAAACAGAAAAGTTGCAATATCTAAACTATAAAGTCACAACCATCAATGATGCAATTTAACAGAGTTATTTTAGTATATCAAGCCAATCAATGATGCTATAACTTCATTTCTGTGAATAGTTTCTTCTCAACGATGGTCAAAAACAATTCTCATAAAAAAAATTGCAATTAAACAAATGGAAAGATTTAAGACTCCTTGTAATGTTCTTTTTCGTTAGCAATATCAATCCGCCAAACATGGTATAGTTAAAAAGAAACAAGGAAGAAACATTTAGGCACATTAAAAAGTTCAATTAGCCACTGACTTATTACCAGGAAACCAGGAGAAAGCAAATCTGGGAAATTCAGAGTCATTTTCAGGTCCCCTCGGAAAAGGGTCCACAGTAGTAAAGCAGGACCACACAAGATGCCTATCGAGAGAAATGAAAAGTGGAGAAGAAGTGAGATAGAAAAAACTATGAGTAGGAGAGCTGAAGTTTCAAACCAAGGTTCGGTTATTTACTGTTACACCACATAAGTCCAAAGTTACTGAGTCCACTGGATTTTCCTGGAAAACATAATATCAGAAATCATGAAGAAAAATGCTGATTTAACATGGTAAAAAGAAAGCAAATGATTCTAACCGATGCGTGCTATGGTAGCAAGGTAAATTGCAGTAGTGATGTTTGCTAGAAACACAACTAGATAGCCATTCAAGTCAAAGGCCAGGTCTCGAGCTCCAGCAATAAAAGCTCCCATCACTATCAATGCAACACTGGCAGTACAATAGTTAACTCTTACTTTCAAGCAAACTAAGAGGTATTGCATGGTTATTCATAAATTGTTTTCATCTAAGATGTTTCGCTCTTTACTGAAAGCAAACTAATAGAATCGTATAGTAAGGTATGCCAACATGATTACCTTCCGAGAATAGGGCGTGTATACTTCTGCCTCACAAGGAAGTACTCAACTATCATGGTAAACACAACTGTAGTTCTCCTTAAGGTTGTGTACATGGGAACATTTACACCTCGAACAGACTCCATAGTAACTAGCTTTCAGGTTAAAGAGAAAATGTAAACAGTTTTTTATAGCGGAAATCAGTGAATACACGAGCAGCAAATTAGTTACCATGTAAAGCAAATATGTCAGCGCAAGAGGTGAAGTGCTGATCAATTTCGCCAAGGGTAACAATGTTCTGGATGTATCAATAGCCGCTATGGTTTCAGTAGCATTAAAAGAAATGAGCTTTGCACGCCGTAAAGCATAAAGAAAGCAGCAAGAACATATCATCTGCAAAAGATAAATCAATGGAAATTATGAATTAATGATTATCCATGGGATGCATTTGAGAGGTAGATACAACGCAGCAAAGATTAGATATGGTTCAACTCGTACTAGATTGGAGCCCATGGAATTCAGAATTATTGCAGATAAAAATTAACTAATTCATGTAACTGACTTTTCATTTTTATAAGGAAACAATGATTAATTAATCTAAGATACATTAAAAACAAGTTACATATTGCACCTGGCAAAGTGTGATAACATTGGCACTTGGGAATTTGTAGGAAGAAAGAGCTGCTTTGTTAAATATTACCAAAAGAACTGCGAAAAATAGTCAAATCACATTTATAAGGGAAAAACAACAGATGAAAAAAATCAAGGGTAAAATTGATTCAAGGGAAATACAACTATGGATTAAGTAGTTGGTTACCCCTCCCAGCCAATGCTAACTAAGTACGGATATCATAATCATGATGAAATGGGAATCTCTCAAAGTTGGATTCATAACTAATACACCCTGAATCTAGACCAGGAGTACCTGCAACGAAAGAGACTCTTATGGAAAGAGCTCTCTAGTTCAGCTTCAGACTAAGTTCAATGGCCATGATGACAGCGAGCAACGAACTATCCATAGTCTGCATAAGCCTAAACTATAATTTAAACCCCTGATTCACAATTTGATATGCTAATCTGAGCAACTCTACTCTAATCTGAGACCTCTATACATATAAGCCCCATGCAAATCCAATAATAACTCATGGGAAGTTAGCAAATGCTTATGTCAGTCCATTCAAAACCCAAGAATATAAGGCTCAAGTATTCAGCAACGCTCAATCTTTTAACAGAATACAAAACATTGTCTACCGAGATTTGCGCTTACCATTCCAAGACACCATACCAGGATTGATCTAATTAAACTAGCCATAATGACATCCTGGGTTTGACTAGATTGAACATATGCACGCAAAAATCTAGAATTCCCAGAATTTGCACTGATATTTCTCGAACTTCAAATCACACCGTTCCAGGGAAGATCAAAGAAAGAACACTTAAAAAATGATCCAAAAGTTTTGTGGGGAATGAATAAATGAGACTCTAATCATATCCCCAAAACGAAAACCGGCAATATAGACCAACTTCACATAACCACACCAAATTAAATTCAGGGTCATACTCAAACCATCAAAATCCCACACTGAGAAGTCCTGACGAATAAATTCTGAAAAAACGGTACCAGCACAAATCATATAAGAGACAGCAGCATATGCCCCCCGTTTAGTCATGGCAGAACCTTTGAATATCTTCTCTTCCATTCTCGGTGTAGGATCGTTCGCCGCCGTTGGCAGAATGGAACTGCTCTTTGAACTGTTCGCCATTTATTTTCTTGGTTTCTTTGCGTTGAATTGAATTTTTCGGCTGGTTTTTCTTTCTTATTAGTTTTCCATATGTTTTGTTTATATCCACGGTAATCAGTTCAGCTAATCAGTCCGGACTCCGGAGCAATCCATTTCCCTTTGTAATTTCATATTTGGCATTTTGCTTCGTATTTTTTTTGGTAAATTGGCATGAAGAAGAACAAATACAGGTATAGAGGTTGTACTAGTGATTGCACTCAAATGTGTTTTATTAAATATCAAATACGGGCCAACCAATCACGCCAACTAATCAGTGGACAATTTAGTTAGAAGGGACTCTAGCAGGTCCAATATTGATTTAAGAAAATTCAGATAAATTGGGGTCCCAAAAATTACGAAAAGAAAAAAAGGCTCAGCTCGAAGACGAGGCTCGCTGACAAGTCTAATATGATGAAGCCTACTCCATTCCGGGTTATTGGTGAAGAGGAGACATATAGTGCAAAAATGACCTGGAAAGATGCAAAACGGGACAACCGACAGGCCAGATCCGAAAAATTGAGGTGTCAAAAGGTCCAATTGAAGTTGCGAAAACTCCAGGACTACAAAGGCTGATAGATTAAGAAAAAATACTTGACGAGTTTTACACAGATCGGGTATCCGAATTTCAGGACCCAAAAAATGCGGGACGATTTGAGGCGGCCCGACAAGGTTTACTGCAATCGCAACTGCCGAGGCTGGAATTGTTAGAACGGAACTTAGATGAGTAAACTTAGAACCATGCCGCGGGGCTTGGTCCAAAATATCTAATGTACTCTGTAATTTTTTTTCAAAAATCAAATGCATCTTACCCAGAAATCTTCTCCTCCCGAATTTATGTCCCGAGCTTATGTCCCGAATGACTTCATAGAGCCTACCAGCAACAGAACTCACATGTTCTGGTTCTCAATCCCACATCGGTGGTGGTATCTAATCCCCCATCAGCGCTGGTCCGGGCGTGAACCCATTTGATTGAGCCGTGCTGGTCAAAATCCCTCAGCAAATACGACGGCACCGACAAACTGATGAGCCGGTGAGAAATCGCATCAAAAACTGGTGAGTCGGCGGACCATGGACCATGAAGGGTGCTCAGGGCTTAATAGAGGGCGGTGACCACTACTATGCTGGTTTATTCCATCGCCGGTGGACTCTATGAAGTCATTCGGGACATAAGCTCGGGACATAAGTTGGGGAGGAAAAAATTCCTGACATCTTACCTACCCAAAAAAAGTGTGTGCTAACATGCACCGTATTATTTTAATAATGCTACATATATTCATTCATTTTATTTATATTTAATGTGTACTACCCAATAACATATTTGAAAGTAGCACGAATTAAATTTTTGTGTCACCTATCATATTTTGTGTAATTAATTTGGGCCCCTTTTTTCTTAACCAAGAAGTTTAGAGGGTCATGGGTAGGGTGAAAGAGAACATGTCCTGGTGAAGAGGGTCTTGCTGTCGGCAGAAAAAAGCAAAAGTTGGTCAAAGTATAAAAGAAAGGTACGAATTATTTGCACCAGTTATTTAATTATTCATAAATAAATTTATTCTATTTATCTGCTCACCCCCAAAAAACGAATCACTTTATACAAATGAGGGTAGAAAGAAATGCACTTCGGAAACCGGGAGCCCACACAGGAACTGGTTGCATTCTCGTTAAACCATGTGGTCACTCAAATAATTCACCTCCAGATATAGAATATAGAAAGCAGAGCAAACAAGGGAAAGAAAGTTATCCTTGCTTTTCTAGTTTGCACTTCTGTCATATGCCGAATATGCTTTTTACACAGATGGATGATGGAAAGCTAAACCTGACCCCCTTTTACTTTTAAAGCAAGATTTCAAAATCAAAGAGAGCATTAGCACTCCACTAAGTTCATCTGTTACAGAGGCTTAAGGGAAGGAAGGAAGGAGAATGAGTCTCACTTCATTCCCAGACAGCATTATTCTAAATTACTCCCTGAAGCAAAATACATAGAAACGAGCTTTGTTTGTAGTTTCTCCGATATGGGTTTTGTTTCTCAGCGCTTCGTTTTGCTTCTTTGCTTGATACCTCCCATTTTGGGCCAAGTCACAGGTGAGTGGTTTGTTCTTGCTGCTTACAATAGCTGAAAGAAGCCATTGCATTTGCTTTCTACTTGTTCTTTTTTTCTTTTAATTCGTAGCCTTGACGCTAGAAGGGTGAGGTAATTCATAATTGAAGTTAAATAACAAGCAAAAATGTGCAGATTTCATCAGTATAGACTGTGGAGCCACAAGCAACCACACTGATAACAGTACTGGCTTGCCATGGATTTCTGATGTTGGAATCCAAGATCAAGGCATATCAGTGAGAGTTGAAGACACATATGGACGCTCACTTCAGTATCAAACACGCAGAGATTTCCCAACAGATGGCAAAAAATACTGTTACAGACTTGCCACAGAAGAGAGGAGGCGGTATATAGTACGAGCAACTTTCTTGTATGGAAATCCAGTGTCTGAAGGAATGTATCCTAAGTTTCAGCTTTACCTGGATGCAACAAAATGGGCTACTGTGACTGTGATGGAAACTTCAAGAGTTCATGTCAAGGAAATGATCATCAGGGCGCCTTCTAAGTCTGTTGATGTGTGCTTGTGCTGCGCAACCACGGGTGCACCATTTATATCTACATTGGAGATGAGGTCCTTGAGCCTGTCAATGTATGCAACGGATTATGAAGATGAATACTACTTGAAAGTAGCACAAAGAATAAATTTCGGGGCTCCGGACCCAATAGCAATAAGGTAATTGCTTCTTAAGGTAAACATACATTTGTCTGCAGTAAGATGAGGTTGCACTTGGTTTCTGGATGTCATTGATCCCCAATAAAAAGAAGTGAACCTTTTGTCTCTAGGTATCCTGATGATCCCTATGATCGAATATGGGAATCTGATCTTGATAGAAGGCCTAATTTCTTGGTAGGAGTGGCACCTGGAACGGAGAGAATCAGTACAACGAAAAACATAAATGTGAACACCAGAGAGTATCCACCCGTTAAAGTAATGCAAACTGCGGTTCTAGGCACTCAAGGAAGCCTCACTTACAGGTTGAATCTTGAAGATTTTCCAGCTAATGCCCGAGCTTTTGCATATTTCGCTGAGATCGAAGATCTGGGATTAAATGAGACAAGGAAATTTAAGATGGATCAGCCTTACATCCCTGATTATAGCAACGCAGTGGTCAACATAGCTGAAAATGCTAATGGAAGTTATACACTGTATGAGCCTAGCTACATGAATGTAACTTTGGATTTTGTTCTAACTTTCTCATTTGCGAAAACCCGGGATTCTGCGCGAGGGCCAATTTTGAATGCAATGGAGATTAGCAGATACGTACAGATTGCTGCCAAGACATACGGACAGGATGGTAAGACAATAAATATCACTATAGTTTATCATGTAGAAACTACCTCATGCTGAGCAGATTTAAGCAACTCTTTCATCTTTATGAATGATCTTATGACTCTTTACTTTTCGATACGGAAGCCAGCAGCATCAGTGCACTGTTTTTGATGTCTGGACAAAGTGAATGGAAGGAGGAAGGCGGTGATCCTTGCGTACCTACGAACTGGGAATGGTTGGATTGCAGCTCTACATCACCACCAAGAATCACCAAGATGTAAGTCAGATATACTTATCAATATGGATGACAGCGTTTAAATGGACAACTTAAATAGGTGGATATGGGTTACTCTCATTAGAACCTTGACCCTGGTGATAGATTGTAACACCACATTCATATCTAAGTTGTTTGATAATTTTTTCTCCAATCGGTATGGGGCAACATTCCAATTGCGTTCATATGCTTAACTTCTGTAAACAGTCATCTGTCAGGTGCAAATTTGAAGGGCGAGCTGCCAAAGGAGATCAAGAATCTGGACGGGCTGATAGAACTGTGAGCATAATTCAGCAACACTCTTACATGTGTTAATTTTCTTCACATCATCCTCCAATATAATTTTGATGTATTTTATTTGCATAGATGGCTAGATGGAAACTCGCTTAGTGGGCCAATCCCAGATCTAAGTGACCTAGTGAATTTGAAAATACTGTAAGCCCATCAAACAACTGATTCTCTAGACCAAAATTTAAACTACCTGCTTTTGAATTCTGATCTGATTCATGTCATGTAATCATTGCAGGCATATAGAGAATAACCAATTGTCAGGTCCAATACCTTCATTCCTGGGCAAGCTGCCATATTTACAAGAGTTGTGAGTAGCAATACGAATAATCTTGTTGTTTTATGTCATGGTATTGAAGCAACCATTCGCTTAGATTAACGTCGTGCAGGTACCTACAGAACAACTCTCTGAATGGGGAAATACCTCAATCCTTATTTAGAGGGAACCTAACTTTCAGGTGAGTTCACTTATCATTTTTTTTATAACGTAGGGAATTTGAGGTAGGTAAACCAACGCCCTACCGCAATAGCCTCCAAACCATGGTAGGTAGGTAAGCTATACTTGGCAAGCCATATGTGATAGGCTAATGTCGTTGGGAGGATTTGAACCCATGACATTTTGAGTGCAATTGTCACTCTAATACCACTAGGTCTGCCCTCCTTTGACGATTCCGCTTATCATTAAAGAAGGAAAACTATCCTCACAAATACTAGAAGGCTCTTAACATCAGCTGTGTCCAACTCTGAGGCTATAGATTTTCACTGCAGCTACGGAGGCAATCCTCATCTGAGACGAGCAACAAAAGTACGTAACATATTAGTCATTAGAATTTCAGCTGGAGTACTGGCTGTTCTTTTCGTTCTTTGCATTTCAAGCATATTTCTGCTGCGACGTTCCAAGGCAAAGTCAGCTCTGCTACGCAATGACAGAGGTTTAGGGCCATCACAGTATGCTATGATTTTAATATATGTTTTCAAAGTTACATTCATGCCAATCGAAAGTCATCTGTTATGAATCAGGCAAGTCGTGGCGAACGAGCACCAAACCTTTGACTGGTGGGTATTCAATCACAAAAGGTGGCTCATTACTGGATGAAGGTGTAGCATACTACATTCCTCTCTCTGATATCGAAGAAGCAACAAGTAGCTTCTTGAAGAAAATTGGAAAAGGAGGTTTTGGACCTGTGTATTATGGGAAAATGAAGGATGGAAAAGAGATAGCAGTGAAAATCATGGCTGATTCATCCAGTCATGGGACGAAACAATTTGTTACTGAGGTAACTAAAATGCTACCTCTCACAGACTTATCTAATGCTCCTCTATCTATAGTCTATACACACAGCAATCAACGCACACTTTTATATATGAACTCAACTCTGTTCTCACAGGTGGCCCTCTTGTCAAGAATCCATCACAGAAATCTGGTTCCTTTAATTGGATATTGTGAGGAAGAGAATCAACGCATGCTTGTCTATGAGTACATGCATAATGGGACCTTACGTGATCATCTTCATGGTTTGCACTTGTAATATCCATAAAAATGATTGTTAATACTACTCATATCAAGGTGCACCTACTTTTCTCGGAGTTTATCCATAAAAATTCCGAAGTTAAGGTGCTGACCTTGGAGCAATTTTTGGATGGGTAACGTTTGTGGTGACAGTATGGGCAATTAATGGCTAGGGCATGGGCGTGTAGAGACACCCATTCTGCCATAACGACCTCGGGGAAGGGCGGGGCGTTACAACACTTCTGTTTTATAAAGCATTTTCTTCGTGGTCTTAGAATTAGGAGAACTGACATGAACTAACTGACTGTGACAGATCCTGCCAACCAGAAGCACTTAGAATGGTTATCGCGTCTTCTAATTGCTGAAGATGCAGCTAAAGGTGGGAGATAAAATCTCAACAAAAAAATATTAACTTAACATGATCACTACTAACAGTTTCGAATTGCAGGTCTGGAGTACTTGCACACGGGATGCAACCCCGGCATAATTCATCGTGATGTCAAAACAGGCAACATTCTGCTAGACATCAACATGAGGGGAAAGTTATCAGATTTTGGACTGTCAAGGCAAGCTGAAGAAGATGTAACACATGTATCCAGTGTGGCACGAGGAACTCTGGGATATCTTGACCCTGAGTAAGTAAGAGATATTTTTTGTGGCTTGAATATATGGTGAAACACCTATGAAACTAACTGATGATCATATGTTTGATCAGGTACTACGCAAATCAGCAATTGACTGAAAAAAGTGATGTTTATAGTTTTGGAGTTGTTCTCCTGGAACTTATGTCCGGTAGAAAGCCCATCTCCTTGGAGGAATATGGTTCTGACTGGAGCATTGTCCACTGGGTAAGTAAGGTTTTCTCCCATGATGAAAACCATGTTGAAACCTTGTAAACCATCCGCTGATCTTGGTTTCACAGGCAAGGTCAAACATCCGCAAAGGAGATGTGATGAGCATCATTGATCCCACACTTGCAAATACTATCAAAGTGGAATCGATCTGGAGAATAGCAGAAATAGCAATACAATGTGTTGAACAGCACAGCTATTCCAGGCCAAAGATGCAAGAAATTATATTGGCAATACAGGAAGCCATCAAGATTGAGAAAGGAACTGATAAATTCGATTCATCTGAGAGTTCAAGAGCACAATCTTCAAGGAAAACACTCCTAACAAGCTTCCTCGATATTGAAAGTCCTGATCTTTCCGATGGATCCCTGATTCCATCGGCCAGATAAGAACTCAGCATAACTTCTATACACTGAATGCGATGAAGGCTTTTACCGCGTTGATAGATTTGCTAATACTATCCCGGTTTCCCTTTATAATGGATATAAGTTACCACTTACCATAGGCCCCCTTAACTATGGTTACATTTTCCAGAACAAAAACTGAAGATTGTGATAAATGCACACACTCGAATACAAATATACAGATTTACGTGGTTCGGCAATGTGCTTACATTCACGGGTGAAAAATACTTCTCGCTTATTATTGCACACACTTAATTGTTCATCTAGTGTACATATTTATAGAGTACAAGATAGATACTAATCCCGGGATTTATTAAATCCCGGGAAATCGGGGGAAGATTCCCTACATATCTTTGACTAATACTCCCCCTCAAGTTGGAAGTCGGGATGTCCGACAGCCAACTTGAACAAAACGTCATGGAACGCCTTTCCAACCATTGCCTTGGTCAGAATATCTGTCAACTAATCCTCGGATCGTACATGAGGAATGGTAATCACTCCAGTCTCTAGCTTCTCCTTGATAAAGTGTCTATCTATCTCCACGTGTTTTGTCCTGTCATGTTGGATTGGGTTCTCTGAAATATGAATTGTTGCCCAGTTATCGTATCGGAGTGGGCAAGGTCCGTCGGGTGGAAATCCTAACTCAGTCATCAATTTTCTTAGCCATAAAATTTCTATCACCCCTCTCGCAATACCATGGAACTCGGCCTCCACACTCGATAGGGCCACTACCTTATGTTTCTTACTTCTTCAAGTTACCAAGTTACCACCGATGAAGGTAAAGTATCCGGATGTCGATCTCCGATCTAGTGGGTTTCCCACCCAGTCTGCATCAGTATAGGCCTCCATCCTGAGATGACCATTTCTCCAAAATGTCACTCTTGTATCTGGTGTTTCCTTCAAATATCTCACTACTCTGAGAGCTGCATCCATATGATTCTTTTGCGATTTTTGCATAAACTGACTTATCACCCCAACTGCATATGAGATATCCGATCTCGTGTGGGATAGATAAATCAATTTCCCCACTAAGTGCTGATATCTCTCACGATTCACCTCACCAGCTCCTTCAACAATCCTCAACCCATGGTTCGGCAACATGGGTGCGTCCGCCGCCTTACAGTCGAGCATCCTGTCTCGGCTAATAAGTCCAAAATATATTTCCGTTGGGAAATATGAATTCCATGTCTCGATCTCATCACCTCTATACCAAGGAAGTACTTCAATCTTCCCAGATCCTTCATCTCGAATTCGGTAAACAAATT
>JAOYMZ010021285.1:0-34675 GCA_025802335.1 Pinguicula primuliflora
GAGTATCTATTTTTTGGGGTAGAATGAAAGCCAAATCCAAAACAAGCAAAAAACAAGTTAAAAGACTAATAAGTGACACAGCATCACTATTAGTCCTCGGTTGATCGGAACTGCTAGGAGAAGCTGTAACCATCAAGGATATGGGAAATTTGTAACTTAGGAATGTCATGTTCATTGTTTAAAGAGGTACAAATCTTAACAATTTAAAGCCAAAACAACAAAGGACAAAAGCATCAATAACGTCGATTACAACTCAGTTCCCTATGATTCCACCATCAAAGGGTTATTTCTACTTAGTGAGAGGTTATCCAGCTCACAGGTCCTGCACACTTAGACCTGAAAACAATGCGAGGCAGATTTATGAACGATCATAGAGCATGCAAGATAAAGTTCGAGCCCGAAAACAATATCTGATCATTCCAATAGACTCAATGCAGCGTTAAAGAAGAAGCTTCCAAATTAACAGCATCAATATATCAAGAATAATTTCACCAGATGCTGCATGATTACACAGCTACTGAAAAAAAAAAACAGCTACAGATCAATAAGTTTCCCACCATATTTTGGAATATGAAAGACCTTAATGGCCATAATTTGCATCCCAGTTAAATTAGTAAGTGAAAATCCAGGGGCCCGTAAGAAGACGAAACACGAGCGGAAATAGTACATTAGAAAAGGTGAACACACCTGGTGGGAGAGACTGCTTCAATTTATCAGCTTTCTCAGTATCAAAGACACATAGTGTGTACAGATACTTTGAGCATCTGACCTTGAACTTAACCACATCCTTGCTCCTCTTGATCTTCACAGCTCGTGCATCCTTCCTTCGGGCTGTTAGAAGGAAGTCCTTTATCTCATGAATTTGCTTCGGCTGCTCATCAAAAATCAAAAACAAAAAAAGAGGTCTTAAAAGACAAATCTCTGAGAAAGTTAATATTAGAGCATACACATACAGGTCTCTCGATTCCGCTACTCACGCTACTCTTATAAGCCTAAAAAGAAAAGAAAAAAAATGGATGGGTATGCCAAAGCTAGACCAATGAAGTTTGGCAATCTAAAGAACCAATGAAGTTTGTTCGTAATCTAATCATCAAATTGGGGGAAAAGATTATGGATACAGTACAAAAGGTTAACGAACATTATTTTTCACTGGAATAATTCATCCACATAACCAAAGAAAAACCATCAAAATCATAAGAATTACTCGTGTAATCTACTCAAATACAGATTAGCAAATGTGCAAATACAATTTAATAAGAAAATCAGAATATCACTTTCCATCATCCCATACATAAACCTTTCACGCATATAGCAAGAGAATGAAACGATTGAGCGATACAATACCATTTCTGCAAGACAGAGAATCACAGTTGAACTGCCGATGCCGTAGAATCTGAATCGGGTCTGTTCCAAGTTTAATATAAACCCTAATGAATTTATCTTTGGGCTGCGTACAAATGGTTTTGTAATTTGGTCCGTTTGAAATTAATATAAAGCCTAATGGGCCAGTTCGTCAATTAAAATTTGGGCTAAGAAGGAAGTTGTTAAGGTGAATTCATATTCAATCATTTTTTTATAAGTATTTTATTGTTCAGAAAATATTGTGTAATGTACGAATCGTTAGTTTGTGCGATCCCGTCGAGCAACTACATTGACAACTACTTATTTGTTCGTACTTCGTATTTAATTCGTTAAGGTCCCATAAAAAGAGTTCGTTACGGGCCAACAATGGACATGGTCACATGAATTTCAAATGGATATTTAAGCAAAACCAGTCTATAATTGATGTCCAGTGTTGGAAAATGGCCGCTTCGACCATCTAGGCACCGCATAAATTGGCGGTTCTCATCATCTTCATAGTCTGACATTAAAACTAAAAATGCAGCAAGGAGTCTCAAATGCAAGTAGTAAAATTTGGTTTATGTGGTCATATAAGTTAGATTATAATCTCTTTTGATTAAGAACAATTTGTATCAGCTAGAAACAAAGCTAATTCTCAACAATTCCTTATAAATGATGTTGTGTACAAGAAATGAGAGGCAAAGTCTTTTGAAAAACATTAGAAACATAAGCTTACAAAACAATCCCCCCTCATTATTGGAAGAAATTTTAATGTCTCCCTTAGACCAATTGAAAAACAAGGAGTAGGCTTCTTAATCCCTGCAATGCACCGGATTTTGTAGGGAGTAGGTTTTCATGGTCTAAAAATTCTACAGGTCGTCATAGAATCCTCAAATGACTTGGTAGAGTTCTTTCATCTGAGTCCTGAGTTTTGCAAGCCTCATCTCTTCAAGTTATTCAACTAGCCAGACTAATATCTGACCATTCTCCTATCCTACTGGAACTAATAGACTCCCAATCCAAACAACCAACCAGATTTCAATTCCAACAATTTTGACTCGTTCACTCTTAATTCATCTCAATATTTCAAGAATCTTTGGAGGAACCAACAAACACTAGCAACCCTTAAATAAATTTCGGCTTAAGCTTAAAAGACTCCGCCTAAATTTAAGAACATGGAACACAAATACTTATGGTGAAGTCTCCAAAAGTATTAAAGATGCTGATCTTTTTCATGCAACAGAACTAAAATATAAACTGTTTGGTTTGGAAACAGACTGAGAAGCCTGGTGTAAAGCCCAAGCCTTACATAAGCAATCTTTACTAGTTAAGAAAATGATGTGGAGACAAAAGTCAAGAATATAATAGATCATGGAAGGAGACAAGAAGACAACTTTTTTGCACAACTTAGTTAAATCTAAAAGGCTTAGAGTGTACACTTCTAAACTTAAAGATAACAACCAAAATATTAGAAAAATTAAGATATCCCGGACCTTTTGGTTGAGCATTTCCAGAACCAACTAAGGTTAGAACAAATGCTAGTCTCTCCTGTCCCCAAACTAGTAACTCAAGAGATGAATGAAAATTTTGTCAAATGGCCAGACCTTGCAGAGCGAAATCCATAGTTATGGGCAGTGATAGCTCCCAAAGTCCGGATGAGTTTTCAAGTCACCGCTTCAAATCACGTTGGAATATTATTTATCAGGATTTGATGAATGCTATTATGCCTTTTTTTACTAGATCTTAGCTCCCCATTTCTATACCTAGTGCTCTAATTTATCTCGTAGACGACCCTAGTCAATGTTCAGAGTTCAGACTTTAGGCCTATAAGTCTATGTAATTTATAAACAATATAATATCGAAAATCCTAGCATCAAGACTTGCTCCAATCCTTCCCCAACATCATATTTCCCAATCAAAGTGGTTTCATTAAAGGATTCACTATAATTGACAATATATTACTCACCTAAGAACTGGTTCATGATATTAAGAATGAAAACCTGGGAGGAAACATACTTTTAAAAGTAGACATGGCAAAGGCTTTTGAATGTATCTCATAGTTATTCATAATAAGAGCCCTTCGTTTGTTTGGATTTGCTGAAACATATATAAACCTGATCTGGGGATCCATATCCTCATTTTGGTTCTCACATGAATATTTTCAAGCAACTAGGGGCCTGAGGCAAGGAGACTCACTATCTTATTCGCTATTTATAGTTGTTGCAGATGCCCTAAGTTGTAATCTCAATCAACTACTTGTCGACATCCCAAGCTATGGCTACTCATCTCCTCGAGGATGCAATCTTATCTTGCATTTAGATTTTGCGGATGATAGCTAAATCTTCGTAAGAAGCATCCCACAGGCTCTAGATGTGGTAAAACAGATTCTCTATGAATCCTCTGATAAGCTACTAAATACTCTCAAAGTGGTTTCATTCATGGATAATTCAATGTAACACAAAGAAACTCTCAAAATTGGATAACCTCCATAGAGAAAAGACTTCACATCAGGAAATTCAGTCTTCCCATGTGCTATTTAGGTTGTGCCATTTATATTGGCTGGAAACTCATTGGGTTATTAGCCAGTTTGGTTCAAAAAATCCAAGCTAGGATACATGGTTGGTTAGCTAACTATTTGAGACTTGTATTATCTAGTATGATTGTCCATATTTCGATGGCTATGATCCCTCTAATAAGTATCTTGAATAAAATAGAAGCTAGTCTCTCAAATTTCCTTTAGGGGTCAAGTGAAGGCAAAAGAAAACTCCATAGAGAAAATGGAGAATACTTACCAACTAGAGAAGGGGTTTTAGGGACAGGAAGACTCAGGGATACAACCACAGCTTTTAGTCTGCGATTGTGGTGGATGTTGAGAGAAGGCTCGTGATTGAGTGCTCGATTTACAACCTCAAAGTATTGTAGAATATATCTTCCAACAATATCAATAGAAAATCGGTATCACTCCCACATTTGGAGAAGACTAGTGTGTGTAGAAAATTGGTATCCTCTCATATAGACAACAATTAGTAAACGAGATATTAATTACACCAATAGAAGAGGGAGAAGACACTCAACTATGGAGGCCATCTGAGGATGACAAGTTCTCAATACATTCGGCCTGGAAAATAACAAGACATCAAGCCCCACCCCTTAGCAAGTACTTAGTACTCTGGCATGCTCATATCCCATTGAAGATAAGCCTTCCATATTGAAACAAGAGCTCAAGAGTTTGGAAGAAACGAGTTTTGTATCGATAGATAATCTCCACTCGTGTGTTACAATATATAGACAACCTTGTGTAGAGTCCTATATGGTATAGGATTCTTTACCATACATAGCTATACAATCATATCTTTCTATACATATCTAATCTTTGACTGAATCTTCTTTGATCTCCTTAACACATCCCCTCAAGCTGATGGGTAAGGACTAAACCATCAGCCTGCCCCGAAGATCCAAAAATCAAGTAGTGCCCAAACCCTTGGTGAAAATGTTTGGAATTTGGGCTTTGGTAGGGATATAGGAGAGCTGGATATCCTTGTTGTGCACCTTCTCACGAATAAAATGATAGTCCACTTCGATATGTTTAGTACGGGCATGATAAACATGATTAGAAGCTAGAGACATGGCCCCCATGTTGTCACACCAAATCGTTGGTGTATGAGGTAAGCAGACGCAAAGATCTTTAAGAACTATTCGAATCCAATATAAATTAGCTATAGTGTGGGCTAGAGCACGATATTCTACTTCATTACTGGAATGAGCAACCACGGTTTGCTTTTTGGTTGTCCAAGATATCAAGCTGGGGCCCAAAAAGACACCAAATCATGAAGTGAAACGACGATCATGTCTATCTCCCAGTCAGCATCACAAAAGGCCTGAAGTTTAAGATCAGGTGAGGTGGCTTTGGTGAATAGTAAACCATGATCGATTGATCGCTTAAGATACCGAAGCACACGCTTAGCGACTTGCCAGTGAAAGGAGAAAGGATCCTAAAGATGCTGACACAGCTGATTAACTAGAAATGCAATCTCTGGACGAGTAAGGGTACAATATTGAAGAGCCCCCACTGTGCTACGATATAGGGTAGTCTCTACAGGAGAGAGAGGATCCCCTTGAGAATCTTTAGCGTGCGAGTCTGTAGAGGAGGGAGATCGAATTGTCTTTGCCCCAAACATCCGTGTTCTTTCCAATAAATCAAAAATATACTTACTTTGTCGAATGTGCAAACACTCCTTATCACGAGTTATATGCATTCCGAGAAAATAGCTGAGCTCACCCATGTCACGAAGTTTGAATTGGGACCCAAGATACCGAACCAGGGCATTAATCAAACTCTAGTGTGTACTAGTCACCAAGATATCATCAACATACATAAGGATATAGATATGCACATCAGACTGATGAAATATGAACAGAGACGCATCTAGTTGTGAGCACTGAAACCCATACTCAATAAGGCAGTTGGACAAAATGACATACCATGCACGAGGAGCCTGCTTGAGGCCATAGAGAGCCTTATACAGGCGACAGACATAATCAGGATGAGTACATGAGTATTCGGTTCTCGAGGAATCTGCACACTGGTTAAAGCATATATGGGATACTTGGAAGCAAAGTATAGATGAAAATCAGAAAAGGACTTAGACTTAAGTGAACCAATCTGAGTACGAGTAACGGGACGTGATGAATGATGAAGAATAATATGAAAGGGAGAAGAAACTCCTATACCAGAGGTACCACGTGACGAATTTGGACAGGTTGGCCATCCTAGGCATGGGTCCACCTCCGGGAGAGTAGTTGGGTCAAGGCCCAAAGACATACCACCTGTCCCTGTGGGAGTGGGCTCTGCCAGGGTGGACACATCCACAGAAGAGCCACGGGGCACTTATGGAGTAGAGACTGACGCAGGGCTATCCGCCAACGATGACATAACAACAGGTGGGTCAAGGCCTAACGACATTCCACCGGTTGAGGTGTCATTGGTGGGCGTGGTGGTGTCAGCAGCAATGGTGGCTCTGCAGTAGGTGGGTCAAGGCCAGACGGCATACCACCAGATAGTGTGGAGTCTACAATAGGGCCAAATAGAGGTAAATCGGATAGAGATGAAGTGATAGGCGAGATATGAATACCTAAAGAGGGCAGCAAGATGGAGGAAGACTCCCTTGCTGAGGCGATGCTATGATCCAAACCAGTGACACCCGGAAAAGTCCTCTCATCAAAAATGACATTGCAGGATATGTAGACTTGTTTAGTTAAAGGTTCATAATATTTATACCCTTTGTGTTGAGTACTATACCCTAAGAACACACACTTCTTACTACGATACATAAACTTGGTAGTGTTGTAAGGACAGAGTAGAGGATAACATGCACACCCAAAGACTCAAAATGTCGAATAATCTGGCATTGTTCCATCGAGTAACAAAAACATACATGCATAATCAAGGAGTGGTGTGGGCAATCGACTAATAATATAGTTAGCAGTAAAGATAGCATCAGACCAATATGTACAGGGTATGCACACCCGAGCCAACAGATATAAGCTCATGTCTGCGAGGTGACGATGCTTACGCTCTACCACCACATTTTGCTACGATGTTTGTGGATAGGAAATGCGATGCATAATGTCATGTTTAGTCAAAAATGTTTTAAATATAGTAGAAACATATTCACCACCACCATCACTTTGAAATTGTTTGATTTTGCGAGAAAACTGATTTTCCACAGGTGCTTCATTTAAACATATCAGATTTGCGAGCAAAGGGATATAATCATGAAAATCATGAAAAAACATCAATAAATATGACATAATAGCGAAACCCTGTATTGGATGCAACAGAGGCAGTCCATACATCTGAATGAATTAAATCTAAAGGAAAACGTGAGCAACGTGCAGAAGAAGAAAATGGCAGTTGTGTACTTTTGCCTAATGTACATGCTTCACAGAAATCTAAGCAACGAGATCTGGATACAGGCAAATCATTATTTTGAACTAACGACGAACTTGAGGGCAGTAGTATAACCTAATCTTTCATGTCAGTTGTTAAAGGGTGCCTTCACACCAACCAAATCCGTCAATGCACAATTGAGATGTGAAGAGGTTTTCGGTCCACTAGATAGAGTCCATCAACACTAGGCCCCTCCTTCACAAATTAACCATATTTAGTTAGGATAAAGAAATAATCATTATCCAAGCAGAAATTATGAACAGATAATAATTTAGCAAAGGCATAGGATAGTGTAGTGAACCAGTGTGCTTGATTTTTAGAGACTTTCCATTACCTACGGCAACCTCGTTCCCTCCTGAATAATGTTCCTGCAAGGAAAAAGTGACCAAGTCATTAGTAATATGATTATTCACCATTGAATCGGCAAACCACAACCCATTATCAGTAGCAGTATTAGATGATGCAGCCATGGCCATAAATTTTGCAGGAGGATGATAACCCTGAAAAGTGTGATCCATGCGATTAAAGCAATCTAGAGCAGTATGATTCTTGCCGCCAGAAATTTGACTGACATATGGATTAAAACTGCTCGGCGCAGGATGGGCCTATTGATTAAAATAAGTGAGACTGCTTCCACCAGTTACTAGGCCACCAAGTTGCTGTCTGGCGTATGAATTGGGCGGATTGAGTGGCTGATTTATTTGGCCCCAATTATATGTGCCTCGCTGGATCTGGGTTGTGATGGGAATTGGCCCACGAACACCATCTTGAAAATGAGAGAAAAAGCCAGAGGATCGATGCTGAAACCCTGAAGAGGCTGAATCACTGCCACATCGAGAGAAATTGGGTGAAAATTGGCCAGCAAAATGCCCGCGGCCATAGTTCCTACCATAGCATCCTCCATCGGTGAATCTTCCACGGCCACCATGATACGAGCCTCGCAATGGTGGTGAGATAAATTGCAAATCACCAAATTCAAGCATGTCCTTGGACGATCACAGCGCAATGAAATCTGGTTCTCGAGCTGTCAGAGTGTTGATCAGAGCCTCGTCGGTGAGGAGTTCACCCTCAAAATCTTCCATAGACAAGACAGAGAGGCGTCTGGCGAACGAGATGTGTGGGTCGAATATGTGAAAGGCCAGGGAAAGTCTACCGGAAACATAGCCAATCAATTCATCGTCCGTCACCGTGTGACCTACGGCTGATAGTTCTGCCCGGAGCAGCTTAGCAGATTGTAGAAGTGCAGAATAGGATTGTTGCCCTTACTTAAGGTTCTGCAGACGCCTCTTCAAATTCAGCACGCAAGATGCTTTTTTCGGTGAGAATTGGCAGGATAGCTTAACCCAAACGACAGTAGCAGCGATGAGGCCAAATGTTTCTGGGAGGATGTCTGCAGAGAGTGAGCCATTGATCAGTGCCAGGACGAATTGGTCCTTTTTCTGCAGGTTGTTCCCCATCCTTCGCTGGCAGAGTGGCAGCAGGGCAAGTTAGTGAACCATCGGCTATTGACATGAGGTCGTTGCCTTTAAGGATTGGAACAATCTGTGATATCCACGATAGGTAATTTGTTAAATCTAGTTTAACTCAGACAAATTGAGAGATTGAGAGGAGTGAATGTCATGATTTACTGTCATGGGAGTCTGTTTGTGATTTGTGAAAAGATGAGAAGGAATGAGGATGGATGAGAAGTAGGGATGACAAATTGGACCCGCATCGGCGGGATGACCTGGACCCGCACCGGCGGGACGACCTGGACCTGCACCGGCGGGACGACCTGGACCCACCCCGCCGTGCGGCGGGTCGGACCTGCCCCGTAGGTAGATCCGGGGTAGGTCTGGGGCAGGGGTGGGAGACCCGCCCCGAACCCGCCCTGCTCCTTTAATTAATATATAAATATATATAAGTATTTTTTTACTTTTATTTGTAAACTTTTATACTTAAACATTATTTTTTAATATTATTTTTCTAATTTTAATAAAAAATAAAAACAAAATTTTGGGTATGGGTCGGGTTTAACCCGACCCGGCCTTTGCGGGGCTGGGGGGGGGGGGGTCGCCCCACCACCAGGGCAGGGCTGGTCCATGTCCGCCCCCTGGGTCTGCGGGGCGGGTCTGGGGCGGGTCTTACCCACTCCGCCCTGCCCCGCCCCATTGCTATCCCTAATGAGAAGGATTTGTGCAAAATGAATTTCTGCATAAACTGAGGATAGATGAGAAGGATCTGTTTTTGGGAGTCTGTATGTGCAGAATGAGGATAGATAGGATGGTATTGAAGAGGTTGCAGGGAATGTATTTCTGCAGTGAGATTGAGGAGAAGGAAGAAGATTGCAGTAGGATGAAGATAGCAGAGATTGCAGTGAGATTGAGGAGAAGGAAGAAGATTGCAGTAGGGTGAAGATTACAGGATCAACTGCGTGAGCAGATTTGTCGCTCCGATACCATGAAACAATAGCTCAAGAGTTTGGAAGAAACAAGTTTTGTATTCGATAGATAATGTCTACTCATGTGTTAAAATATATAGACAACCTTATGTAGAATCCTATATGATATAAGATTCTTTACCATACACAGCTAAACAATCATATCTTTCTATATATATCTAATCTTTGACTGAATCTTATTTGATCTCCTTAACACACATGTGGAAGGTTGCTCTCAATATAATCTTCGTATAAGATAATTGGACCAGACCGCCGGTCCAGTCCGGTTTGGACCGGGACCAACGGTCCAAATTTTTTCCAGACTGCAGTTTGGCGGTTTAAATTGAAACTGCGGCCTTTTTTGCTTTTTTTATCAATGGAGGAAAGAGTCGTTCACTGCCTGATTGGAGGAAAGAGCTAAAGATTTATTTTAATTAATGGAAAATAGCCATTCAATGGCTATTTTCTATTTTTTTTAATTTTTTTAATGCCTTTTATTTACCTATAAATATATGTTCCCTTCCGTTTTAAAAATCACTAACAATTCTATTCTTCATTTCTCTATTCTATTATCTTATTCTACAATTCTATAGATTATGGATTATTCTTCAACTTCTTCATCTAATAAGCGGGTGACCAAATCCGACATGTGGGAATACTATCCTTACGATTTTTAGATTGAGGATGATGACACGAAGAAGGAGTAGACTAGCTGCAAATATTGTACGAAGGTTTACAAGGCCGATTCAAATGTCAGCACTTCAACCACGATAACATACTATCAAAAGAAGCATGACTCCTCTACTCCTTCCGGTGGCATCCAAACACAACTCCAATTTGGTAATGTTGGGTCAGTAAGCACTTCGAAATACGATGAACAAACTACTAGAGATGCTTTAGTTAGATTAATATGTTGCATGAATTTGCCTATTAGTATTGCGGATAATGAATATTTTTAAGAATTTTGCAAAACACAATATCCCGGATATACTAGGTTTAGTAGGGTCATTACTAGAAATGATATTATGGAATATTATAATATTCACAATTTTATACTTAAATCCAAATTTGCCTCTAATAATTATTCTTTTATTTTAACTTGTGATATTTGGTCATGTTCTATATCGAAAAACTCATTTAAGTGTGGTTACACATTATATAGATGTGAATTGGAAAATTAAAAAGAAAATAATTGGTATGAAATTAATTTCTAGACATAGTGCGAATGATATATATGATGGGGTTGATGATAAACTAGTAGAGCATGAAATTAGCGATAAAATTATTTCTTTGACTATAGATAATGGTTCGGCTATTACTCTTGCATATAAAAATTTGAAGCTTTAAGTGGATAATTGAGCAATCTTTCTATTCTTGATGGATTGAGTTAAGAAGGATTCTGCTCATCATGACTTTAAGCTGAGACCTACCTCTGGAGGACACCCTTGGACGTGTCCTTTTGCTTTACTTTTGAACATAAGGTCCAGTTTGGTATGCTGTGTAACGGTACGGATTTCTATAACTTGATTCTCGTAATTAAATCATAAATTGAGGACTTAATTCTATAGTTAGTTTATCTTGCTATGAAGTGTGCAATTTAAAACCGTGTCAAAGGGGGGGGGGGGGATTAATGGGCCATTAGCGGGCCCTCACCCTTTTTGTAGCTGACGGGCCATAGTGGATGTGGAAATTTAATTCCCAGTGGCCCATTTAAAACCTGGCCTAGGACCTTCCTTATTCGCCGAACCGAGACGAAAATCAACAAAACAGCTTGCTGTTGGCGAGGAATTTCACTCGGGCTCGCAACGTATCCGCTGGGATTTGTCAGCGAACGGTGGGCATATCTTTGGATATTTCTAAGGTCTAAAGGGTAAGCACAAACCTACGAGTGACATGAAGAGGAAAGGGACGAAGGATGGAAGCCTGGGCCTATAAATACTGACAAAGGGGAGGGCAGAATCACAAGTACCATTCAACACCACTAACGCATGAATTCAAGAATTTTTGGAAGTATAGTGTAAGTACTCGGGTCCAAGGAGATGGACGTGAATTGCTAGGGGCTTTTCTGGGTGCCTCTTGCTATGACTTTACTTGAGTTGCAAATTTTCCAATTGTTTGATGTAGTTAATGAAATATTTTTCTCTCTGTGTTGATGGAAGTTTGAAGGTTTTAGGATGTTGGACTGTTTCCTGTCTCATGTTTTCTCTATAGTCCAGCAATGTTGAGATTTTTATAACTTGGGGCAATGTGAGTCGTATGTGGGGTGCAATAGGTAAGATGAGTGTTTGGAGGTGGATACGAATGAGAAAGGAGGTTCTGTGAGTTGTTTTCCAGCATTTGCTACTTCTTATCACCTAGAATTTTCTCAAAATTTAATTCCCTTTTCGTCAAAATATAAGAGTTTTCAACAAAATTATTCAATGGTTCGGCTTTTTTTAAACTAGCAGTAACTATAAAATTGTTGTAACTTAGTTGTGTAGGATTAGTGGTAATTGTCTGTTAGTAAAGGGGATTCCCGATTTCATTCCTTTTACTTAGAAAAGAGAAGAGTTACTTTATAGATTTTGATGTTTTGTGTCATTGAAGGGGTCACAGCTTAGGATGAATACTTGTTGGAGATTTATGCAGTGTGTTTAAACTTCTGGAAAAGTGTTAGGGTTTTGTGATGGCTTATGCCGTGTTGAGCTTAAGGGCTCCGTAGTTGAGGTATATAGCCTTGTGTTGACGGTTTTGGATTGATCCGTGTTGACTAGATTACTCGGGTGTCCTGGGAACTGTCCTGTGAATGTTAGAGTATGTGGCTTGAATTTAATGTTGGCAATTGCCTTGTCCATAGCTAGTTGTGTGAATCTTAACACTGCATCTCCTAAAGTTTATAAACTGTTTTCTCACTTAGTTGTTTCATTTTGTAAAAATAGAACAACATGCTACTTGTTTTGAAACCTTCCGCAATATCTTCCTTCATGTGATTATTTACTGAGCATTAAGCTCACGGGTGCCCGTTGTCTTTGCATCCGTAACCACAGGTCAGGGGCAGGAGTAGCTGAATCATTAGATCATGAATAGAGGTGAAGATGCGGCCGCGCAAGTCCTGTTTAGACTGTCCACTTCTTTTAAATAAAGACCTTATGCTGGAACCGTGTTATTCTAGTTCTTGATGATGTTTTGAATTGTTAATGTTTCTTAGGAATAAGTTTAGCGATACCATGATGCTTGGATTTTAAGATAAACTCTCTGTCTTTTCTTTATATCCTCGTTAATTTGAAAAGGGACCACTACTTCTTTGTGTTCATTGAGCTTTGTGTGGTCATAGTCTATCTCACTGTACGACCAAGAAGTTGGTTTTTCACATGTGGTATCAGAGCCTTAACTGTCTCTTCTCGTGTGATTAGAAGTAATGGAGAGACGTGCGCAATCGGCTGGTCCGGGATGTCACCCGTGCAAGGCGCCGCAGGGTGAGGGGTAAGAGCTCCTTCACCTCAGGGAGGTCTACAGCCGTTTGCAAGAGGAGAGAAACCTTCTACTCACGCAGGTAGTTGATCGTGAGGGGAGGAGGGCTGGTACGGAGATAGAGATGGCAAGGATGCATCACCAGTTACCTGAACACTTGATCAGCAATACAGCCCAGCAGCATGCAATGTATGCTATCAGTATCCAGTGTGCGCAGCATAGAGACGAGATGCTACAACTGAGGCTGGAGAATGATCGCCTTAAAGGAGAGGTAAAGGTCCACAGGGGTGGTGTAGCTGGTAAAAGACCTGTGCCTCAACCAGCTGACTGTGCGACTGACTTACCAGCCAGGCAAGCATGGAGAGGCTGGATGCCATTGGCGATCCCAAGGAGTAGTGATGAGTAGGAAGGAGTTAAGGTGATAGCTAAGGAGTTCGAAGCTTGGAGAAGGATGGAGTCTTCCCGCCTATCACCCATCAGCCAAATAGATCCAAGTGAGCCAGAATATGTTTCTGGCAAGAACTGAGAAGGCATGAGCGAAGGTGCTGAACCAGTCAACAGTTAGGATCCAGGGATGATTGAGGCTAATAGATTCCATGAACATCATAATTGAGACTCGGAATTGTGAATTCTAAGTAGGTTAATAAGGCTGAGGTTCGTAGATGATAGTTGAATAGGTTTTATTCTTGTTTTGTTGCAAGTTGATGTTAATTTGTGTTAAACTTTATCGAAGGAAACGTTTTTTAAGACCTTGCTTTTACTAGGTTGTGTGGTATGACTGTTTTCCAAGAAAGGGTAGAAACCAAACCAGGGGCTATATTTCTGAAGATTTTAAGGACTTTCAAAACCCTTTTCTTAGGAAGGTAGGCAAAAAGTTTTATAACGTTTCTTTTCATCAAAGGGGCTTACGAGAGCGGGCAGATGCTAATGGATGATCATAAGGCTGCAGTCTCTTATGAATATGAACAAACAGCTAATACAATGGCCACAGAAATGGGACTCCACTTGATCCGCAGACAGTTGCTTCTATCCCTGCAGTTCTAGGCCAAGTATCTGAAGCTTCAGCCAATGTTGACAGCATCCCAGCACCTACTGAAGATCCTCTTGGTGCGTAGGTTGACTGGCAAAAAATTGGAACAATACACACTCAAGGTCGAGTAGAACATAGCACCGAATCCCAAAATACAGAAGGGCAGAATGTAGACGGACAACAAAATGGAAAAATGACAGACAACCAAAGAAAAGTTACACACTCCATAAACATGCGAAGAAGTTGGGCAGATAGAGTTGAAGAGGGTTCAGGGGAAGATTCAGACAAAGATTTTTTCTCAAGGCCGTATTCAACAATAGATGTTCCAGTGCCACAGTCACATAACAGGATTTTCGTTGACATCCAGAAGCAAGATCTAGTTCATCAATCGATGCAGCTAGACCCTCTGGCCATCCCTTTCTTGCCACAGAACAAATAGAACATGCCTCCTGCGGACAATGTGACATACTTATCAGCGTCAGAAGATGATATGATTCCAATCACCACCATGAAGTTCCCCTTCTCATAGGTATGGTCGGCAGAACCTGATTGCGTTACATACTCAAAATCAAATTCGAACGGGCCAAAGGAGTTCTCAGACTTTTTCTCTGATGCTCCCCCACACGACACCCCCTGAAGGCAGAATGGGCAAAGTCCAAGAAGCAAAAAAAGACCTTATATCAAAAGAACGAGAGGGTACTGCATGGCCTCTAACATTCAAACACGATCCAAGGCTTCAAAAGAATGATTTTGCCAGATACATTTAGCAGAATCTTGTCACCTGGGGCCGTGAGAAACATGTTTTTTTTCCTTTGTACCGATGACAGACTCACTTTATGAGCGATTAATAAAATTTATTTTGATAAAAAAAAAAGGGCTTACAAGATGTTCTACTAATGAAAACTTTAGGGACAAATGGATGTCTCATTTCATACTGATTTTTGGATGATGCATGCGATAGTTTTTCATAGTTATGCATATTGAGTTGGATGATTAAGAAGGGGGTGTAGAGGACGAGTTGTTGACCCTGTGTGTTACTGGTTACAGTAGGATGAGCAAGTAAGGCTTGGGTTGGTTGTTCGTGCCATGTGTCTTGGTGGCTCATAATGTGGATGGATTCGTGCTGAGAATTTTTTTTAGGGAAACGAGTATGAACTCGTCATGTTATCAAGTGTGTGTACATAGTGCACAGGGTTGCAGGTGTAAGGAAACCATAGGCGTTATGTGGCTTTTATTATCTCTTGAAGGTTTGAACGACTAGATATGCATATGACTATGATAAGGTGAATCAAAGTTACTAATTGTGTCATCACAAGCAATGGCTGGAAGACGGTGCACCTAAACACAAGTCGCTCGGGAGATGCAAAACCCAACTGCAGAACCAATGGTGGATGTGCCACTTGTCATACCTATAGCGATGCCAAACCCAATTGCGAAGCTGACAATGGGAGCACCCCCGTCCTGCCTATGGTGACTCCCAGCTTGTCTGCAGAAGCAGTACGAGCATTGAATGCTTGGGCCGCAAATCTTGGTCTTAGAGCTCATGCAGGACCCTCCACAGCCCAGGCCCCAACTGTACCAAATGTTGTGTTAAATGCACCAGTCTTCGGGGATAGTTTGAAGCAGTGCAGAAGATGCAAATTTCAAACTTCGAAGGAGACCAGGGTCCTAAGGAAGCAATAAAGTGGATGGCGGCTATGGAAAAGGGGTTGAGAATTTTGGAAACACCTGAGAGGCTTAAGGTGGAGGTAGCTACGACATTTATGGGATATGGAGCAACAAAGTGGTGGAATAGTGTGGCGCGCGAACTGGAGGTAAGAGGGCCAATTACATGGAACACCTTCTACGATGTCTTTACCCAGTACTTCATACCACCCGGGTGGCAAACCAAGCAGATGGTGGCTTTTGATCAGTGCACACAACGAGTAGGGGAGATGGTCTTACAATACAACTCAAGGTTTCACGCATTAGGCCAGTACTCACCTATGATCATGGATAACCCAACCCTCAAGCTGCATCTATTCAAGCAAGGACTACTCAGCACCACACGTATGGCACTCACAGGGGTCTTCACAATAAATTTTGATGTCCTGTTGGATGCAGCGGTCAGGGTGGAAGCGGAGATAGAATCGAGGGACGGAGATAACAATCGAGCCTGTGGAAATGACAGTAGAGTACGCAGCACTGCAGTACTATCACGGCCTTCCTTGTACTCGCCGAATGGGCGGCCTCTGTAGAGACAAGTGGCATCGCAAAATAGCTGGGCATACTGTAGATGTTTTACTTATGGACAACTGGGCATGGGCGTGCACGGTGTAACCTGAACCAGCAAAATCAACCCCGTGAAAACCCACCTCGACTTCCTCCACCACCTCCTCAGGGCAACAAGGTCACTCTGCCATCAGGATAAGCGAGGGTTTACACCATCACGCACGAACAGGCTGACCAGCTGGATACTGTCATCACAGGTAATCTTAATGTGCATGGAAGCTCAGCTTTCACTCTATTTGACTGTGGGGAGACCCGATCTTTTATGTCAATGAACTATGTCGTTAAGGTACGTGCCCCTCTTACTCTGCTAATAGTTCAGTATTTTGTATCTTTGACCGCCGGAAAGACTTTAGTAGCCACCCATGGCATTAGAAATTGCCCCATCTTAGTAGGGGGAAAGTTAGTAAGCGCTCAACTGATCATAATTGACATTAGGGATTTCGATATCATATTAGGGATGGGTTGGTTGGCCACGAACTATGCTCAAATTGATCGTCGAGCTAAGAGCATTCTCTTCCAGGACCTGGAGACCCTACCCTTTCATTACTACGGGCATGTCAGAGTAAGAAGCATCACCCACCCGGGGCTACTATTTGCTATTCAGGTCAGGCGGCTGGTGAAATGAGGTCATACGGCTTATCTAGCTTTCATAACCACGGATCAAGGTTAAGTGACCAAGAGATTGGAGGAGAACATGTAGTTACCAACTTTAAAGACGTATTTCCTGATGAATTACCCCAAACCACCGGATCGTGGCATGGAATTCGGGATAGATTTTGTACCAGGTGTGGCCCCGGTCTCAAAGGCACCCTACCAAATGGCTACACCTGAGCTGTTGGAGCTCAAGACGCAGCTCCAGTAACTAATCGATCAGGGTCAGATAACACCAATGTGTCCCCCTGGGGAGCACCCGTGTTAATTGTCAAGAAGAAGGATGCAGCATGCGACTATGTATAGACTATTAGGAGCTCAATAAAGTGACAGTTAAGAACAAATACCCACTACCTCGAATTGAAGATCTATTTGACCAATTGGCAGGGTCAAGAGTGTTTTCGAAGATTGATTTAAGGTCGGGTTACTATCAAATGAAGATTAAGGAGGGGGTATACCCAAAACAGCATTTCGGACTCGGTACGACCACTATGAGTTCTTGGTGATGCCCTTTAGGCTGACCAATGCTCTGGCGGTATTTATGAACTTAATGAACCATGTGTTTCATGAATTTTTAGATAGTTTTGTCATGGTGTTCATTGATGACGTGCTGATATATTTCGCTAATGAGGAGGAACATGCACAACACGTGCGGGCGGTGTTGAAACGTTTAAGGGAAGAGAAGTTGTACGCAAAGTTGGCAAAGTGTGATTTCTGGATGAAGGAAATTTCGTTTCTGGGGCACATTGTGTCAGCTTTGGGAGTGGCAGTGGACCCCACAAAGGTCGTGGCAATCACCCATTGGGCTGAACCTCATAACATTTTAGAAATAAGGAGCTTCCTTGGACTAGCGGGCTACTATAAAAAATTTATAGAAGAGTTCTCGGAATTGGCACTCCCCCTTACCAGGTTAATCCAAAAGGGAATTAAATTTCACTGGGACGAGGCCTGTGCTGAAAGTTTCAGGAAGTTAAAGCAGTGATTATCCTCAGCTCCGGTACTCACGTTACCTAAGGAAGAGGTGGAGTACACTGTGTACAGCAATGCCTCGAAAGATGGATTAGGATGTGTGCTGATGCAAGCTGATAAGGTGATAGTGTTTGCCTCCCGACAATTGAAAAATTATGAGAGAAATTACCTGATGCATGACTTGGAAATGGCGGCAGTGGTGTTCACGCTTAAAATTTGGAGGCATTACCTATACGACACCAAGTGTACTCTTTACATAGATCACAAGAGTCTTCGCTACATATTCACACAGAAGGAACTCAACTTGCATCAGCGCAGATGGATGGAATTGATTAAGGACTATGACCTGGACATCCACTAACACTCGGGTAAGGCCAACCAAGTGTCGGTTGCCTTCAATCGTAAGAATATTGGCACCCTGTCACCCATGTTAGCTAAGGAGTGGAGTGGGCTCAAAATCTGTGTTGTTATAGAGCCAGATTTGCTTGGGTTACTGCAAGAGAAGCAGAGTGGGGATGCTGAGATTCAAGAAGCCACAAAGAATTGACATGATAAGTCGGGGTTCATAATGCGGAGAAAAGATGGTGGAATAATGAAGCATGGATGGTTATGGGTGCTCGCAGACAAGGCCCTTAGGATGGAAATATTGAAAGAAGCACACCGATCGGCCACCAAAATTCACCACGGAGCTGCGAAAATGTATCCAGATTTAAAGAGGCAGTATTGGTGGCGAAACTTGAAAAGGGAGGTAGCGGACTATGTAGCCAGATGTATGATATGTCAATGAGTGAAGGACGAGCATCAGTGGCCTCGGGGACTACTACAACCCCTGGAAATACCTGTATGGAAGTGGGAGCATATCGCGATAGCTAAGGAGTTTATACAGCATGTGGTACGGTTGTACAGAGTGCCAGTAAGTATTCTATCGAACTGTGATCCGTGATACACGTCTCAGTTTTGGCAAAGTTTCCAGGAGGCCTTGGGTGTGAAATTTAATTTGAGTTCGGCATACCACCTGCAGACAGACGGGCAGTCAGAACGTACCATTCAGACACTAGAGGATATGTTGAGGGCGTGCGTGTTTGGTTTCAACGGACATTAGGTGGAACACCCACCGCTTGCAGAATTTACTTATAACAACAGCTACCATGCAAACATAGGGATGGCACCCTACGAGGCCCTATACAGACGTCAGTGTCGTTTGTCGGCTTGTTGGGATGAGGTAGGAGAATGCCAGATCACCGGACCTGAGCTGGTACAGATAACAAAAGAGTAGATCGAGACGCTACGACAAAATCTAAAGATGGCTCAAGACCGATATAAGAGTTGGACGGATCTGAGGCGGTGGCCTCTTACATTCCAAGTGGGGGAGAAAGCTTTTCTCAAGGTGTCACCAACGAAAGGGGTCCGACACTTTGGAAAGGGTGGTAAGCTGAGCCCGAGATGTATTGGTCCCTACGAGGTCTTAGAGTGTGTGGGTAAGGTTTCGTATTGGCTTGCCCTACCACCTAGGTTATCGAAGGTCCACAATGTATTTCATGCATTCCAGCTGAGGCGTTACGTTGGGGATCCTACTCACATGTTGCAAATAGAGACCTTTCCAGTTACTGACGATCTTAGACGTGCTGAGAGTCCAATCAAGATCGTTGACACTAAGGTGGTACAACTAAGGACGTGCCAGATACTATATGTTAAAGTGCAATGGACCAATAATAGCATGGATGAAACCACTTGGGAACCCGAGGATAAGATGAGAAAGGAATACCCCCTATTTTTTCCGGAAGGGACAAGTTTTGGGGTCGAAACTTAAAACAAGGAGGGGTGAATGTAACGGTGTGGATTTTTATAACTTGATTCTCGTAATTAAATCATAAATTAAGGACATAATTCTATAGTTAGTTGATCTTGCTATGAAGTGTGCAATTTAAAAACGAATGGGGGGAGGATTAATGGGCCATTAGCGGGCCCTCACCCTTTTTGTAGCTGACAGGCTGAAGTGGTTGTGTGAATTTAATTCCCAGCAGCCCATTTAAAGCCTGGCCTTGGACCTTCCTTATTCGTCGAACCGAGATGAGAATCTACAAAAACGATTCGGTGTTGGCAAGGGATTTTACTCGGGCTCGCAACGTATCCACCGGGATTTGCCAGCTAACGGCGGGCATATCTTTGGGGATTTATGAGGGCTAAAGGATAAGCACAATCCTGTGAGTGATGTGAAGAGGAGGGTGACGAAGGATGGAAGGCTAGGCCTTTAAATACTGGCTACGGGGAGGGCAGAATCACAAGTACCATTCAACACCACTCACGCAGGAATTCGAGGATTTTTGGGAGTATAGTGTAAGTACTCGGGTCCAAGGAAAAGGACGTGGATTGCTAGGGGTTTTTTCTAGGTTCCTCTTGCTATGACTTTGCTTGAGTTGCAAATTTTCCAATTCTGTGATTTAGTTCATGAAATATTTTTCTCTATGTGTTGACGGAAGTTTTGAAGGTTTTTGGATGTTGGATTTTTTTCTGTCTCATATTTTCTCTACAGTCCCGCGATGTTGAGATTTTTATAACTTGGGGCAATGTGAGCCATATGTGGGGTGCAATAGGTAAGGGGAGTGTTTGGAGGTGGATACGAATGAGAAAGGAGGTTTTGTGAGTTGTTTTCCAGCATTTGCTACTTCTTATCACCTAGAATTTTCTCAAAATTTAATTCCCTTTTCGTCAAAATATAAGAGTTTTCAACAAAATTATTCAATGGTTCGGCTTTTTTTAAACTAGCAGTAACTATAAAATTGGTGTAACTTAGTTGTGTGATTAGTGGCAATTGTCTGTTTGTAATTGGGATTCCCGATTTCATTCTTTTTACTTAGAAAAGAGAAGAGTTACTTTATGGATTTTGATGTTTTGTGTCATTGAAGGGGTCACAAGTTAGGATGAATACTTGTTGGAGATTTATGCGGTGTGTTTTAACTTCTGGAAAAGTGTCAGGCTTTTGTGATGGCTTATGTCGTGTTGAGCTTAAGGGCTCCATTAGTTGAGGTATATAGCCTCGTGTTGACGGTTTTGGATCGATCCGTGTTGAGTAGATTACTCTGGTGTGCTGGGAACCATCCTGTGAATGTTAGAGTACGTGGCTTGAATTTAATGTTGGTAGTTGCCTTGTCCATAGCTAGTTGTGTGACTCTTAACACTACATCTCCTAAAGTTTATAAACTGTTTTCTCACCTAGTTGTTTCATTTTGTAAAAATAGAACAACATGCTACTTGTTTTGAAACCTTCCACAATATCTTCTTTCATCTAATTATTTACTGAGCATTAAGCTCACGGGTGCCCGTTGTCTTTGCATTCGTAACCACAGGTCAGGGTAAGGAGTAGCTGAATCATCAAATCACGAATAGAGGTGAAGATGGGGCCGCGCAAGTCTTGTTTAAACTGTCCACTTCTTTTAAATAAAGACCTTATGCTGGACCCTGTTCTTCTAGTTCTTGATGATGTTTTGAATTGTTAATGTTGCTTAGGAATAAGTTTAGCGATACCATGACGCTTGAATTTTGAGATAAACTCTTTGTCTTTTCTTTATATCCTCGTTAATTTGAAAAGGGACCACTACTTCTTTGTGTTCATTAAGCTTTGTGTGGTCATAGTCTATCTCACTGTACGACCAAGAAGTTGGTTTTTCACATGCTGGTCACACACCACTTCAAACACCCGTTGCACCATATAGAGAGCAAGTGATGCTGCTACCATGAACCGTCTAGGTTGTTTCTAACCCTTCCCTCATCTTATTTACTTCATGTCTGATTTGTGCACATGCAACACGTTGATAGACTTAGGCTCCTGCTTGTTCAAAGTACACACACAGTTACAACTGGATTTGGGGTAGGGAAGTATGATTGTGCTTTAATTGATAAGATGTGGTTCCATGCCATCTACTGCATACTATTAATCTTTTTTTTCGTGTCACACATGTCTATGGTCCATTTTAAGTGTATTTTCATGACATTTGAAGAAATTGCAAAGAGCATGAGCCATTTAGGAGAAAATATTATACATACTTCAGCTCACAGTTTCTCACTATCCGGTAGAGTGATATAATGTGGCACCATGCTAACTTTGGATTGTCAACACTTTTGTGCACTATGCCACACATGATTCTACTCTGTTTTGCCTCTAGTTGCAGGACATGTCAAGAAAATTCAAATGGCACGAGCCATTTCAGAGCAAAATCCTGAACAACTTCATCCTAGCACGGCCGCAATAGCCTAGATTTGGGGTGGACCCGGTGCTGCAGTAGGTGGAGAAACACATGGAGTGTTCACTGGTTGATTGACTCTGTCTCCCGACATTCTACACCACCAGTAACTGATCCAACACCGCAGCTCAACCCCTTGTCAAAGAAAAATCAGGTTGTCTCCTTCTTACTTGTGGTTACTACCTACCCTCTTCTTCCCCCTTCTTTGCGTTCATGTTTTCTATCACTTGGGGAAAAGTTATGAATATATTTGGGATAGGAAGTGCATGGCACTTGTGTCTCTATCACTGCTTTCATTCTACCATACTCTCATGCTTATGATCCCCTATCTTTCATTCGTAAATTCTTGCACATTTCACTTCTATGTATCTTGATGATTGTCATGCTAGTTGTGTTTTGGTAACTTGCTAAAATTGACATGAAAATCAGTACATGACATACAACTAAGCTTCTATGGTCATATTTGGTGGAAATGCATGAGTTAGGGCTGATTTTAGGCTAAGGTGCACAAAATTTTCTAAACTCAACTCATTTTTAGTTGAGTAGTGGAATGGGAGTGAGAACAGCCATTATCTTTGGGGTCATTAGGGGAAATAATCTACCATCTCTTTCTACTCATGCTCGTTAACATTTATCCCAATGATCCCACTCTTTAACAAAATTTATTTTAAGACCCAAGATCGACTCAAAGCTCCTCAATATTCTCTTGATGCTCTTTATATTCTCCCATAAATAATGAGTTTGATTTATAAGAATATAATAGTTTTTTTACCCTATAAAAATGCCGCTTTTGTATTAATGAAATCAAGTGTTACACTAGGTTGTTTTTGGACCTAATAAAAGACTAAAATGATAAAAAGAAATAACCGTCGAAAATACCTAGTAACTTTTTACCCATTAATGAGCGTATAAAAGAAAGTGAATGGTTCCGATTGTTTGTTAGTAAACTCCTACTCATCCGGAATTTTTAATGAAGAGGGTAAACTGTCACAACTCCTTAATAGTTTCATAAATTTTTTGTCCTTACAAAAGTTTTGGCACGCACCCTATGCGTAAAATCATGTTTATGTGTTCCTCTAAACAAATTTTATTTGGCTGTCTGTGACTACGCTCATAATGTAAGTCTTGACACTGTGGGTATGCATACAAGTCACCAGACAAGAGAACAAAACTGGGATACATTTGGTGTACTTGTTTGCCACACACAAATAGACTTATTCGCTCATTCATGGGATCTTCTTGCAAGAGCACACTATTTATATAGACAGACACACAATGTATATCCAAAGCAACCTGGCCAACTTGTAATGACATGAAAACTCTTTGATGTTTAAAGGTCACTTGTCGGTGAAGAATTGAAGTGATTTTAATGTTTTTTCTTTGTCATCAAGCAGATCTAAAGTGACTCTTACAACTGGAGTTGCAAGGGAATAGGGAGGATGTCTTCCGGTTAGCTTGTGTATAACCATTAAAGCGAGATCTAATTATCAGAACAAAATTAAACGATTTATATATATGCCTTGAAAGTGTACAATCGAATATCAAGCATACTATTTCTATATATGTATATGCATCCTAATTGTTGATCCCATCTAATTAATATCAGTTCGAGAAGGCAGTGGTCTAGGTGCTGTGTGGTCGCCTTCCGCTCTATCTGAATACCTGCTTAAGCTGCTTGTATGAGCGGCACCTAGTCACTCGATGGTAAAAGTCCGTCCAGCGCTTTCTTGACATTGATATTAATTATGATCCCTTTTCTAATGAGGGTTTCCATATTGAAGCCCAAACAACAACTTCTTCCTTCCAAGCAAGATAAACTCCAGGATTATCATCCTCTGTAGGGAGTACTAATGACCATCCTGTTTTATACCTCTTCAGCAATGCCTTTATGTCATCAACCACCTCGTCGCTGTGGACATCGGCTGCAAATCCTGAATTTCGGATAAGTTCTGACCATTGAATTCCCCTTTGTCGCCTCTCATTATCCCCATCATATCTATGATCCATCTGATCCTCATTGTTGTCATCACAAGCCAAAACCCTAATTATGCTTCTGGAGCATTCTTTCTCTAGCATCAACTTCTCATTACTCGTGGTAGCAAAGCTCTCATCCAACATGTTGAAATAGGTCGTGTAGAATCTAAGGCATTCATCAAAGCACTTGATAAAACCATTTCTCGATGTAGAAAAATCAGCTTCTTCTTCCACAATTGTCACAATTTTAGGGTTTAATGATTTGATCATTCCCATAAAACATTCCCTATCTTCCAAATCCACTCTCCTCAATGCCCCAATGCAATTAACAGCCAGTGCTTCATCTGCTTCAACATTCAAGGCTTCCTTTGTTAGCTCCCCTATCCCGTTTATCAAGGAAAATTCGAAAGGAACCCCCATTAGCCTCGCAAACTTCTCCATTCGCCGGGCTATCTCCTTCAACGCACAATCTACAACAGATTGTCTAACAACTACGATAGTAAGCTTTAGCCGCGGTGTTTGGTTTTCGTCGTTTTTTGTGGCCAAAGTTTCTAGATAAGTTGGCCATTGGGTAGAAAGTGTGGTGCTTATATCAATAATGTGAAGTTTTTGCTCACCTTCCATGGCCTCAAGCATGGCGCCATTGGATGCGACGTGGCCAAATGTGGTCCAAGGGCTCACTTCTTGGAACTTGAGGATCAGTCTTGTGATGGAGTCAAATGAGTGTGTATTTGCCGCGGCGGCCGTTAGTGTCTCGTAGCAACGGCGGCCGGAGCCGATGGATTTGGAGAAAAGGGCTTGCAGGAAATAAGCTGCTAACTTCTGATCACAATCTCCATAGGGAGATGCAAGTTCATTGAGCCTCCATAGAACATGGCGGAGCTTGGTGGAATCTCGGTCTGACACTGCGGCGGCACAGTCTCTCAGGAGCTTTGTTGCCCATCTGTGCTCATCGGATTCGCCGGAGTCCGATGAACTGACGGTGGTGGGAGTTTGTGGGTTGTGTTGTTTGTTGATCGCCATTGTTTTTAATGTTGAAGGGGTGGAGGGAGATGGAAACTGTCCATGTAATGGAAGGTGATGTTAGGTTGGTTGGGACGAGATCTTTACGGTGTATTTGGTGTGGGATTAACTTATTTATAAAGATATGAGTCTGATAAAGTAATGGCCATAACAATTCACCTGATTTTGTACATAGTTCAATGAGAGCACCGACATCACAGGAAGTCCGTCTGTCTTCGTCCACATGTAAATGACGGTTTAATATTATTGAGAGCAAGAGTATTGGGTAATACATTAAAATGTCATATGGCCCAGTACTGTAGCATCTGGTCCATTATTGGCTCTAAGGAAAACAAACACATAAGGGCGAAAATACTAAGGCTAAAGCGCAAAGAAAAGTCTCAAATTCAGAAGCCTATTATTTCGAAAGTTTCAAAGGATGCGCCGGGTGAGCTATCAGCTATGCCACTTATTTCTAGAACTAAAGATGACCTAATAACATAAACAAATATTGCAAGTCAATTAGGCAATTTGCTGGGAGTTAATGTGGATAGCTCTAACTTGGAAATATTGGTGCAGATGGGCAAAAAGGTTGATGAGGGTAGACACCTACAAAATTCTGCTAAGATCTAGTTGGTGGTGAGGAGATTTATGATTGGTAATGATATAGTCAATGTACAATATCTCATGTCGGAGAATTTATAGTAATAAAAATAAAATACTTTCCTTGCAGAAAAAAAAACATTGCTGAAAGTCTGGAATGTACCCAATTTTTTTTGTTTTATTTTTTTTAATTTTCAAATACTAATTTTTAGAAGCCTATGGACAACACTTTTTACAGCTGCGTTTGGTTTGATTGATTGCCATTGATTGAGAAATGTAATCAATCACAATACACCTTAATAACATGTTTTGTTGGGAATATTAAAAAAACGGGTTATCATAAGTTATCAACTTGATCCAGATTTTTTAGTGATTTTGTTTTATAACAAATGACACTCTCATGGGTGTTATTTGTTATCAAACAGTCCATCAAACACCAAATTATCCCCACTACCCTCTTCATAAAATCTTTTCGCCTATCACTCTCTTCTTCTCCAATTTCCTTCAATTTCGCCCTCTTCTCCTTCGCCCTCTTCTTTGTTTCTAGGTTTTCAATTTTTTTATAACCTAATACTGGGTTATGGTCTGTGATTTACAACTGGGCTGTAACCTAGAATATAGCACAATGGAGAACTCATCCTCACGCAGCGCAACATGCTATCTATTTTACAACTTGATGCACTCTCACGACGCATTGAATTCCAGCAATTTGAGGCGGGTCGGTTTGTTTTCAAATTCCCGCACATCTTTGAGGTGTTTGAACACCCAGTTCAATGTATTCTATATTGTTGTTTCAGTCGGAAAGTGATTTTTGAGGGAGGCTTATAAGAAGGGGGAACTTGTGGTTCATAATGAGATGTATTTGTGAGGAGAAAATTAGCACACTTGTTAATTATCAGTCTGAGGAGAGAAAAGTTGCATCAGGAGCTGGCTAATTATCAAGGATGGATTGGAAGATGAATCGATAAGTTTCCAAAGAGATTATATTGAGGATGGCATTGACCTGGAAAAGAATGGAGTAGATGGAGATGGTGATCTCAGTGGTAGTTCCAGTGAAAGTGATCTTGACGAGTCTTGTTCTGTGGATTGAAGGCAGAAGTCTAGTTTTCTGAGAGCAAACCAGAAAATGCCAATTCCCACATCCCAGTGTCTACATCCCTTGCTGCGTGCTTTAGTCTTCTTTATGCAAGGATGCATCGTTATCATCTTCAAAAGGGGTGTTGTGCCAGTTCAATGTTTCAAGTCATTCAATTGCACCATTCTAGATACCTCTTCGAAGGAGGTACAATGCCCTCACCAAGCTTGCTCCTTTATTTTAGTGAACTCCATGTTCATGTAACTAATCTCGTCCATTTTTCAAGAATTTGATGTCAATTGCCATTCTGTCACAGGACTCCAATTAGCTGAGCAAAAACACTTTCAATATCTAGAAGTACAAACTTACTCTTTGTTACTAGTCAATGGACTTTTGCAGGTCGAAAAGGCACCATAGAAGATAACACAGCAGCTTAAAGAAATCAACAAGCAAAAGGAACATTTCCTAGCATGCTATATAACACACTGTTATAGAGAAACCAACCAAGCAGCGGATTATCTAGCGAGGAAAGGATCAACAAAAGCTCATAGCAACCTGATTATAATGGAGCAACTCCCGGATGAACTACAAGCAATCTTGCAGCAGGACAGAACCAATACATACTCCAGAAAACAAAGAAGCTGAAATGGACTCACAAGTACAAGGAGATATAGACCGCCATACTCTTTTCTTCCATCGGATTTTCCCTGCCAAGGGTTTGTCGAAGGAAAGTTTTAAAGAGGTGGGAATATATCATCCTAAAGCTTTTCGTTGGAAGGGTTAGAGGGTGACCATGTAGATGTACTGCATCAACTTTTCTTATTAATAAAATCCTTTACTGGGAAAACAAAAGTAAATGTATTGCTTAAACACTAGAAGACTAAAATTGCTCAAGAAGGGCCATTTGCAAAATGTTCTTAACAAATGAGAATTTGAAACTGAAAACATCATCGCATCACAATCTCAGATACACCCACACAAAACACATAATTGCAGAAATTACACACTAAATTGGTAACCAAATTTGAAAATGCCGGCATTTCTCATAAACCCTAATTATAAAGAAATAAAATCACCTAAAAATCGGGTTCAACTGGATCTTACAACGGAGACGGGAGAGAAAAGAGAGACCAAACTGCGATGGCATTCATCGATATTGTTTTGGCATCGGCTCGGGAGAAAACTCGTCTTGAATCAAGACATAAGACTCGAATTGTTGAGCTGAAATCGTGAAAGAAAAATCTAACTTATGTTGAGTAAATAGGCCCAGTCAATACCGGTATGTCGGTCCAGTATCGGGTATTTAGATATCGGTACCGATTACCTAATCGGTCCAGGGTAATGGTACAATAAGAACCTCTTTGGGGAGAGTTTGATTTGGATTTACCTACACCAAGTTAATTACTACGTAGTTGTCTAGGTATTATTCTCCAATGGATCAAGAGACTAGAATTAGACTCATCATTCAAATGCAAATCAATATTAGGTTAGGAGCATGATTAGGTTTGCACATGAGGGATAGGTATGTGCCCAACACTCATATTTATCTCATATTTTATTTCACTTTAATTTAGTTGCTTTAATTAGTATTTGGAACAACTCAAACGGCATATATTTTGATTATATGGTTTAGCACTTGAATATTCACTTGTCACTAATCCCACACAAAATCCTTCGAGAATTGATTCTGGACGTCTTTACTATCTGTATGAGTCTAGAGTTGTCTTGAAATTATAAATGTACATTTGAGAGGATTGTGACAATCAACTTAATCCACATCAAATTTTGGTACCGTTGCCGGAGATTTGGTTAGATTTTGTGACTTGTATTTGCTTATTTACTTAGTTATACTCTTTTTCCATCTTTCTTTCTTTCTTTTGGTGATATATTGGCTTGCTGATTTTGTCTTTCGGTTATATATTGGCTTATTTTCTTACTGATTTTCTCTCTATCTCACTTTATTTTTAACTTGGTCATTTTTTTTCTCTTGGGTTTGTTACCGTTTGAAAGGTAGTAGGCACAAGGAGACCCTTAGACATGCGTTATGCTCAAGACCATCAGCAAGGATTTTATCAAAATCAAACCATTGATGATCGAAAAAGCTTTTATCCAGCCTTTGAGTACATAGTCCGAGACACTAAAGAGCAGCTTCGAGCCTTGGAGTATATGGTAGAGAGTTTTCCATCCTCAAAGAATTTTGAAGCTCAAGTGGAGGAGCTGTCCAAGGAAGTGAGTATGGACGAGGATGCATTGCCCAGCTACACTGAGGTGATCCCAAAAGAATGTTGCCAATGTTGCATTTTGAGAAGAGAGGCCTTGATGCATGAGGTGAAGTTACTTGCCCTTACACTATCGGAAATGCAATTGCAAAGCTCCAAAAGATGGGAGGAGCAAGTGGTTGGAGAGTATGAGCACCAAGAATTCTCGCAACATTTGATGGACACCCATGAAGAGCAAGTAGAATCACTTGTTACAACCACTCAAGGGATGGAGCTCAAACTAGAATTATTTACCAAAGAGTTATCCACTCTACGAGAGGGTAACATGCCAAGCACACCCACGGAGCGCCGGATGATTGAAGCAAGGGTAGTGTTGATGAGTCTCATGGGAGTGAACTTCCATTTCATTCTCATGATGAACCTCGAGAGATGGATGGCATGGATGCATGGAGTAATGAGGGTGAATGGAAAGTTGAAGTATTTCGCGACTCCTTCGGAGATGGACAAGGAAGAGGTGTAATACAACGTAAAATCAGCATCTACACCTATTCCATGTCGTACCAAGGAGATCCCTATTGTCGAAGAAGTTATGAAGATTGAGCATATCCTTGGAGAGTTGGAAAAAGGAGCGAACTCAACTTTAGTGAAAGAAGCAAGAAGGAAGCCTCATTGTGCATAATCTCTTATGGCTTTGCTAGAAAAGAAGAAATATCTTAGTGTTCATGAAGACTTGTGTGCACAGAACACCGTGCACTATCTCCCCACTAAGATGCAAGATCCGTAAAGCCTAACATTGAGTATTACCTCCGAGAGAGGACAAATGGTGAGGTCTATCATTGATACCAGTGCCAGCGTGAACATAATGCCTTATCCACTTTATAAAAAGTTGGGATTGCGCGATTTGAAGGTCACCACCAAGAGAGTTGAGCTCGGAGATAACTCCATTCGAGAGGCGAGAGTGATCATTAAAGATTTGTTGGTATGGGTAAGAGAGTTTGCTTACCCAGTAGATTTTCTAGTACTTGATGTTGAAGACTCCTCCCATAAATCCGACAAGCACTCCATCCCACTTGGAAGGCCATTCCTAGCAACGGGAAAGGGCGTTCTTGATATTGTTCAAGGGACCTTGAAGCTTCAAGTGTAAGAGAAAGAGATTAAATTCAAGATTTTTAAACCTTGTAAGAAGGCACTTGCAAAGGAAGGAGGTGCTAAAGTGATCTCCAGGAGGGTTTAGGTTATGGAAGTGGCGTACGCTACACTAGATCTCTTTGAGGGACTATTTGCTTGGAAGCCAAGTATCTCACCACTTGTCATTGAGAAGAAGAAAAAAGACAAGGGGAAGCTCAGGAAGGTTGTCCTTCATGATGTTATTGTGGAGACGAGCCCACAAGCAAGTAGATGTGTGATCCTTTACCCAGTTTACACGTTGCTCTAACTCCATCTAATTGTGCAGCTTCCCCGTCACAGTTTATAGATGGTTGGTATGGGCCATTCATAGTGTCCCAAGTCCTTGAAGAAGGGCTTGTTGAGCTTTTGGATTCCAAGGCCAAAGGGACCTTCAAGACAAAGGCAGATAACATGAGGCCGATCATTGGGTACTCACGAGGAGATGCTGCTCCATGGGATCCAGGCCCGAGCACGACCTAGATGGGTAGTCTCTTTTCTTTTTATATCTTTCACCTTGTTTGCTTATGTATGATTTTTTGTTTATTATTTTTTCTGTGCCTTAAACTTATTCAACACACACGGACATTATTTTGTTTAGGGCTAGGGTAAGGAAACTCATTTGGGTATGACCTTTATGTTTTCATGCATTTTATATATGATTTTACATCTTTTAGATAGTTTTTAAAAGTAGAATTTTTACATTAAATTTTTCATTTTTAGCCGCTTGATGCTAGAGCTTTTTAATCAAAAGTGGACAAATCATAGTAAAGGATTTATTTGTTGGCAAATTGCCTACTTTTACTCTTTTTACGGCCATATTATAGTGATAATCTTAGCTTGAAATCATAATTTTATATGTGCTTTTATATTATTTTACTTGTTTTCTTCTTGTTTTATGTTTAGTGTCCAAGTTTGTATTAATGGAGAAGAAAGACCCAAAAGGAGGAAAATAAAGGCTCAAATCCAAATAAAGGAGAAGCTTCTCAAAGAAGCTAGTCAAAGTTACTCCAATGAAGCTTCGACCAAGTCACTAGAAGACAAGAAATGTTGTTGGGAACCTTATCCATATCTCTCCCTCAAACCACACATTCAAGGACTCTCTTTCCTCTCACCCCCACAATACACAAGCCACGAGTTTTACTCCAAGAAGGAGGGTTGTGGTCGAGAACCGTCTAAGGGAGGCGACGAGCAGTGGCGACCAAGACACGACGGCGGACGATGTCTTCACGGCGGTGGACGGAGACAGGCAGCGGTGATGCTAGGCTTGAGGGAGATGAAGATTTGAAGGATTTCTCAGCTTTGTATCCAATGAGACATTCTTCTTCTCCTTTGTCTATTTTAGTTTGTTTATTTTAGATTTATTTATGTCTATCTAAACTTGTTATGGGTGTGGGCAATTAGCCCTAGAACTTGGGATGTAAACCTTTGATTATGCTTCTTAATGCTCATTTGGTGTTTCATTTATGTTTGGTGGATTGATTGAATGGATTATTGCTAGTTGACTATAGAAGGAGGGAATTTGGGTTAGATCACAATTAGGATCTCTTTTGGGAGGATTTGATTGGGATTTATCTACACCAAGTTAATTACTACATAGTTGTCTGGGGATTATTCTCCAATGGATCAAGAGTCCAGAATTAGACTCACCATTCAAATGCAAAGCAACATTTGGTTATGAGCATGATTAGGTTTGCACAAGGGATAAGTTAGTGCCCAACACCCATATTTATCTCATATTTTATTTCACTTTCATTTAATTGCTTTAATTAGTATTTAGAACAACACAAAACGGTAAATATTTTGATGATATAGTTTAGGACTTGAATATTCACTTGTCACTAATCTCACACCAAATTTTTCAAGAATCAACACGTCTTTACTCTCTATACGAGTATAGAGTTGTCTTGAAATTATAAATATAATCCACATCAGATTTGTGACAATCAACTTAATCCACATCAATAACTAGAACCACGAGCTGTTGAGGATTAAATCTTATCTCATTCCGATCAGATTTGTGAGTTATACACGCAATAGTCCAATAGCTAATGCTAAGTCTACAATATTTTGTACACCTAGCATTTCTCTTCTTCAATTGAAGAATTGTCTCCCTACAAAAGACATAAAACAATGACACCACCACCTATCCTTGATCCATTTCCGCAATTGGCATCTCAAACTCCTGTAACTCTGCCCGATGCTTCATAGACTGGCCTCTTGCAGCGGCGTCGAAGGCAGAGGCGACATCAATATCTTCTCCCCCCATCCGGCTCCAACACCACTGTTGGGCGGGATCCACAACAGGTGATTAGTTCCAACAAAAACTTCACCATACAATGAATTCCCTATGAAAATGGAGACAAATCCATTGGAACTCGAATTCTGAAGTGAAGGGAGGCTGAGGGGTCCAGGTCGGCTTCCAATTTGTGGAAGTAGAAGTATCTAATCTTCAATGCTTTTTGGATTCCTATAACTAAAAAGCTAATTGTACCCATTAATTTAACCTTATTACTAAATTCCATCATGTATTAAAAACCATAATCACATGTTTTATTGTTTATTTTTATATTTTTTAATTTTCGTTGTGATTATTGTCATATCTTTAGATTTAGTAATATGTGGTCAAGTTAGAAAGTACAAATAGCACTAGTCTTCCTATAAAATATGTATGTATTCCAATCTTCCACAAGTATTTTTTGGGGTAGTTCAATCTTTCCGAAGTATTTTATTCCTAAAAGATTATTAGTCGTTTCTTATGTGTCATTGCTCTTTGAATAGTAGAATTACAAGCAGGGAGAATGAAACAAACATGTGGCCCTGTGGGCTGCAATTGCAAAGATCCGTTTCTTCAAATAGTATGAAAATAAGACAAGAAGACAAACCAAAGTTTGTATGGTCTTGTCCTTTGAATCACAGTAGGAGCCTAGAAGAGAGAAAATAATATAGGGCACCTATCTTTGTCACCACTTGTGAATGTACCTAATTGAGTGTTGAAAAATTCAGTCTCATATTTCATTCAACATTATAACATTTCATCCAATTGGATCATGACACTTCACAAGTTGTGCAAATGTGTTATCAAAAAGTTATGTCATATATCATTTCTTGATACTAGGACAAGATCTAGCAAACTAAACCTTTTCCTATTTTATCAGCAATTAATTACGGTTTAAAGTCAAGGAGGATCACTTCTTAGTGCAAAATATGCATGCACACGAACAAAGTTATTCGCGAACAAGCTCAAATTTTGTTTGTTTGTTCGGCTTGCAAATCTTAATGAACAAGAGTTCAAACACGAAGCTCTTTTCGTTAAGCTTAAATGAGCTCGGCTCGTTCATTAAACTTAACAAACAGAGCTCAAAAATGGCATGTTCGTTCGAGCTCGATTCGTTAAATAGTCCTATATGTATGATAATTTTATTTTTTAGAATGATAATTTTATTTTTGCATATAATGAGGCATAAACTGAGTTGATTTATCTTTTTCGAGTTCAGGTGAGTAGATTTCATAATCTAAAAGCACATTTGGTTGAAGCTTAAATTTTTTGATTGAAGCTTAAATTTTTTGATTGATTTTGATTATGTTTGATATCATATCAAACAACCTCGAATAGTTATATTGATTACAGTTTATGGATTTTTTAGATTTGGATTTTTCTTCATGCGTTCTTTACAATTTGGATTATAGATTTATGTTCAGGTGTACAGCCTTATATGTACAGCCACAATTGTAGCCATCCACGTCACTCAAACACACACAAACACACACTAATCTAATGGCTGAGATTGTGGCTGTACACAGACTGTACATATAAGGCTGTACATTTGAGAATTTCACTATATATAGGGAGCGCTTTATATGATCAGTCTCCGGGTGGTCAATATTCCCTTTGGATTGACAATTTTTGCGTGACACCATTTGTTTTAAAAATTGACCGCATAATTGAAAAGCTTATGCATTGGAGATGAAAATCTCCATATTCTGCCTTATTTAAGACTACTTAACTAGGGGTGGGCATTCGGGATTTGGGTTCGGGATTCGTCGAATCCCAATCCCGTCCCGTTTTGATTTGGGCCCAAAATTTTGGGCCCGATCCCGTCCCGAAGTCCTCGGTCATCGGGATGGCCCGAGGCCTGAATTTAAAAAAATAATGTTTATTTTTTGTTGCACAACTTGAAAACAAACCTAATGCTTGATTCAATTTAATCACAAAAAAATTATTTCCCTGGATTCCAATCAATAAATTAAGACATAAATTAAAATAAATTTTCTGGATTTAAATAACTAATTTCCTGAAATACAAAATCAGAGAA
>JAOYMZ010021286.1:0-18324 GCA_025802335.1 Pinguicula primuliflora
TTGTGAAAAAACTTCTATTGAATAAATCGGAAACCGAGAGTTCCGCTCGGGATCCTCTTTGGGAGAAATCTTGTCTGTGTGTTCTTCGTGCAAATCGATTGTTCTTCGCGCCAACGGGATAATCGCTATCTCGTCTCGACTTCAGATAATCATATTAGCAATTATGTACTGAAAGATCAAGAAAATAATTAATAGTCAAGGATGACACATTCCTACGCTTGACATTAATTGTTGGATATTACGTCATGAAAGAATTAATACTAAAGGCGAATACAGGATCACGACTTGTCAGGGACGGATGCATGGGTGCCTGGGGGCTCCCCCAGCCAGGGGTAAAAAAACTATTTTTTTTTAAATTTGCAAAGAAGGTTGAAATTTTATAAAACAGAGGAGGAGAAGATGGAAGGAGATGGAAGAAGAGGGAAGAAGAAGATGGGAGAGAGAGATTTATTGGGGCTTGTGCCATTCATTTTCTTGGGGCTTGTGTAATTTATTTTATTGATAACTAATTACAATTTTGTTGTGTGATTTGTATTTATATTAAATATATCATTTATTTATTTATTTTTCATTATTTATTGTTTTGTAATTATATTATAAATATATTTATTTATTTATTTATTTATTTATTTTTCATTTATTATCTCTTTCTAATTATATATTCAATTGTATCATGTGACATATTAATGACGAATGCTTTAGAAAATTTCTCTTACGATTATGACGAAAATCAATTCATAACACAACACTCCACAATATACGTTAAAGCATCTAAAAATATCTAACTATGGGTAGAAAGACTATCTAATTATTCCTTCTGCTCATAAACTGCCCTGGATGAAAAACTAACGTTTTCGAAATCATAATGCCTAAATCTTCAGGGAACCAATTATAAAATTCTGATTCGGTGGTTCTGCCGCCAAAGAAAACTAAAACTCATTAAACATATGGTTACAAAGAAACAAATTGAACCTAAACCTTAAAGGATACCAGAAATGGGTACCGGTCCCGATCGCGGGGAGATCTGGTACCCGTACATGTGCAATCCCCGATCGTCAAATCCTGGATCCATCCCTGCGACTTGTCTATATTCGATCGGATCATAATGCATTGCTAGATGCCACTTATGATTTATAAATTGATGAAAGTCGATCATTCATGGTGTTGCCGTCACGGGCCTAGCAGCCTTTCAGCTTCGTCAAGGAGTGATTTCTGGTAGAGGCTCTCTACTTTGGGAGCTACGGAACCACGGAGAAATTCTGGAATCGAGAAGTACTTCGGATTAAGGTACGAAATTTCAACCTCTTAACCACAAGAACATGAATACACGTTTGGGTTGTCTTTGGATCCGAAATTTTTGTGAAAAATATCCGAATTCGAGATCTCACTTTCCAACACAAAGGTCATTGGTTCAAATACATTCAACGACATTACCTATAAAAAACTATCTATCTGTTCTAGAGGTAGTAAAAGTGGCTAAATTTGTTGTAGATCTTAGCTGGTATCTTTGTCTCACATAAAAGGATAACCGTTAAGAAGTTGTCTCCTCATTTTGGTGCAATGCGGTAAAAATTATTGAAGGTCATGTGGTTTTCAGTTGTGGGCCGCTATACGCCACCGGTCCCGCACACTGTTCTCGCACCGCATGAGCACAGAAACACATATACCAATGTTGGTTTGTGTGTGCTTCTGTGAGACCCACTCTAACTTTTTTGTGTATGCGGTGCAAATGTGGTGTGGGAGGAGGGGAGGGGGAGCGGTGCGTTTTGGCATTTTTCTTTGCAGTTGGACATAATATTGCCCTTTGGTTGTTTAGTGTGTGTACAAGTGGAAAATTTGGTGACATCTCAGTAAGCAGCTTTCTCGTAATTAAGAGCTTCATGCAAAGTTCATGATAATGTCATACATCAAGCATGGAAACCAACAAAAAATAACACTTCATTCCTAAAGCTTTTAATACTGCAGCTCACACAATCGCAGTTTAATTTAAAACTATTAAGACTCCTAATTGTTATGAGAAAGCGGTTTGGAGTATTTTATCTCATGGCGAATTCATTTTGTTGGTCGGTCATCGTGATGATGCTTATGGTGTTTGGAAGGACACGCTCGGACCCGATGGCACCTTCGGCAAGGCCACCACTTCTTTTGTCCGGGACGGAAGTGGTGATGGAGGAGGAGGAGGAGGAGTGTGTGGTTCGGCACATAACGGTGGTGGATGACTACTCCATATGGGATCCGCCGCCATACTTAGGCGGCAGCGGCGTTGGAGCTCCAATCCCTCATTCAAATTAAAGAGCCAAAATATTACGGTACTAATGAAGCCTTTTAATACAGACAAAGCATGGATGCTTATTTTATTTTGAATAATACTAAGTTTACAAAAAGTTAACATCAAAATTTTGTTTGGTATGAAAAATATATGATCAGATTTGGAATAGTCATGAAAAGCTTTTGGATAAGATTTTTGACATTTTTTTTATAGCTAAGTTGTTTGTTTTCTTTCACCTCTTTGAAATTTATATAGTCAACCATTTGAGATATCAAGATATAAGATTTGTGACTTTTAATCCTCAATGAGTAATCTTCATTTCCCCAGCCCCTATATACCCAGCAAATTGCCTATATACCCAGCAAATGGTGTGGACCATTGGATCTAAGATTCTATGATCCAGATTTCATTATACACTCCACCGATCTCAGTCTTTCTCTGCAAAAATTCTTCACTCATTATACACTCCACCGATCACACAAGGGAATAGGAACAATTACCATCAATCTAAACATTAACGAACTCTGGTCTCTTCAACCGATTGTGGAAGCCGATTTACAGAACCCAGCAAATTGAAGATGATCAACTCATTTCCCCAACCCAGATTTCATTTTTGCAGGGTGTGTTGTGATTGTGGAAGCCGTGGACAACTCACGGAATCGCCGACGAGATGCAATTGACTCATGAATTGCTGGAGAAGACGGCGAACCGATTTGAAGGACCCAGCAAATTGAAGATGGTCAACTCATTTCCCCAGCCCAGATTTCATTTTTGCAGTGTGTGTTGTGATTATGGAAGTCGTGGTCAACTCACTGAATCGCCGACCAGATGCAATTGACACATGGATTGCTGGAGAAGACGACGATATGAGAAGTTGGTCGACAGCTTCGACATAAAGAAATCGAGGGAAGATTTTAATTGCAACCATTGGATCTTAGATCCAATGGTCCACACCATTTGCTGGGTATATAGGCAATTTGGTGGGTATATAGGGGCTGGGGAAATGAAGATTACTCTTTAATCAATATTTTCAAGGTTCTAGATTTTACGACGGAGAGGTTGAATTTGTGATTGTTTTTTAAATTATCTCGATACTAGAATGTTAGAACTACTGAATTTTGATTTTTGCCGAAAATAATTTTATAAGTTGTTTATAAGTTTTTTTATGTAAGCCTAGAATTATCATTTTTTTATTATTTTCCGGTTAAACCAATTTGAATTAGAATAATAGTAAGAGGATCAGATGTGCGGTCTTTACATTTTAGTTTAAACAAATGTAAAACTTGTACATAAGAAATCAAATATCTCATACACCAGACAAATTTCAACCGAATTAATCACCAATAATTTCACTACACATTTTTTTTTGCGTAGTTAAAGTAGTCTTTTATTAAGTTTAGAAATTAGGTTAATTAGTCTTTTGTTAAGAATCACGCAAAAGTATTGGCTTTTGATCTCTTATGAATAAGTTTTCCGACCAATTTTGATGATAGTAACCAAAATTGAAGGATTATATACAGTATTTGAGAAAACGCTAGATGTATTTTCAGAAGTCTTGACTAAAGATTGCCTAAGCGGCACATAGACGATTTAAGTGTTAGAGTACAATTGTCGCATACCAATTACAGAAAGAAAAATAGACTAGTATATAATGATATGTGATGTGTCACTCTATTGTGTTATCATTATATATTGGCTCACGCGCACACACGCACGGGCCCCAACCCACCGGATCAAGTTTATTTCAAATTTCAACTCTAAGTAGTAATCAGTCAGGCCAAAAGAGAGGCAGAAATTGACTGCCTCAGCTGGTGGCCACCCCAACCCCATAAACAGCAGTTAATCAGGATAGATTGTACATGAACTTAACTAATATAATCATAAGTAAAGGAGGGGTTGACCTAATGATACTGAGAGTGACAATTGCACTGTCAGCGACATGTGGCTGTTCGTGGTTTGCTGGCTATTGCGATAGGGCGTTGAGTTTACTTACCTCGGTATCATTATCTAGGTTATAAAAGAACTAATATAATCATAATATTAAAATAAATACTTCCGGTAAAAAAAAGTATGTTACTCAAGTAGCACTTTTGCGATTATCATGAAAACCCGCTTTTCACTTTTGATAGCGGTTGACATCCACTTTCCCGGTAATATGCAATATTCAATCTTCTCTTCTCCCCCGAAATCTTCTGCGGTCTTTCGAAATTCATGGATGTAGCCTTGATTTACGCTTCTTTTCTGTGTCAACTTTTCGGACATAAACACATAGCTCTCTTCTTTCTTTCGTGTTCCTGTTTTAGGCATCATAAACATATACCTCTGTCTCTCTTATTTCCCTCTGTTGTCTGCGTGTCTCTCACACACAAACACTTTCTACGACCCTGTAAAGGATCATTTTCAGCTGACGTTGGTCATTGTATATTATTGGTGCTTGTGGAGTTTTCTCAAGATAACATATTTTTTCCTTATTTAATTCATAAGGTGAGCTGAGCCCTTTCCATTGGTGTTGAATTCAATTTAATGTTCTGTACTCATGAGAATTGATGGGATGGTTTCATTGATGTGTATGGGTTTTTGCTTCCAACCGGTACTTTTTCCTTAAGATGTTTGATAAAATGTGGCAATGAGTTAATTGAGACTGGGTCATGTGTTGCGTGGAAATGTTTGATCTTTCCCTTTCCTTCCTTTTTATTTCATGAGGCAGGTGATAAGTAAGTTGAGAAATATATGCAGATCAGAGTCCTCTTGTCTTTCTTCTTGTTTGCATGAATTGGCATCTGATTTTCTTGTTTGCATGGTAATAAGAATAAGTATCGGAGAATTACCAAACAAAAAAATATGGGGAGAGTTTATTCTAGGAAAACTCACAGAACAACTCTGTGTTTTACTTTTATTAGGGTGATTCCTTTGAGTACTTATGTTATTTTTTTTATAAGGTGGGTACCGCTACCGCAATAGCCTGTAAATCACGATAGAAAGCTAAGACACACTTGATAAGAGCTCAGTTCTTATGTCATAAAATTTCGTAGAACAGAACTCTAGCCTGTAAGTATTAGGTTTATTGATATATGCAAGCTTTGTTTCAACTACTTTGTTCTCTCTCACACATTTTGAGTTATAAATCTCGGAACTCTCTCTTCTTTGTAGATATAAAAAAAAGGACCAGTGCAAGTGTTTTGAGTTAAAAAGCCTTCACCGCAGTAATTCCCTCTCTTTTTACAAAGAGAGGGAAAATATGTTATAATAGCTTCTTGAGATTCTCTTCAAGTGCATTTGGTTATCTTTAAGAAATAGAAAAACTAGAGATTTTAGAAAATGGGGTTGATCATGGGGGAGGAGGTGATTGATGGCGATAATCAAGAATCCAGTGCACAAGGGGAGATCTTTGTTGCCATAAGGTTAAGGCCACTGAACGACAGAGAACTATCCAAGAATGATATCTCAGAGTGGGACTGCATCAACAACACTACCATCATATTCAAGAATAGTCTTCAGGAACGATCGTTGCTTCCAACCGGATACACATTCGGTAAGCCATTTGGATATCCGCAGGCGGGGACAGGTTACAATTTTCCCGTTAGATTCTTCATTTCATAGCATGGCCCAATGTTTGGAAGACTGGTTGTGTATTCCCATTAGATCATGCATAGTGCACGATAAAAGCTTTTAGTGATGCTACATTTACTCACTAGTTTTGTACTTAATTAAGTACACAATTAGTGAGTACGTTTAGTATTTCTCAAAATATTTAAACTTGGAGTTCTATGGAGGTAAGTTATTTATTATGTCCAAAATTGTTTGCTCTGATCACACTTGCTTGTTTGGAACAGATAGAGTATTCGGATATGATGCTCCCACAAGGCAAGTATACGATGAGGCTGCTAAGAAGATTGCTCTTTCTGCATTAAGTGGAATCAATTGTGAGTAAAACCTCAGCCTGGTTAATATGGGAGCGGGGGCTTACAGTGAGAAGAGCACTGTATTATACAGTGTCTAAGTGGCACGATGGGATTGGTGCGGTAGGTGGCCAGTATTTAACACTTTTGCGCAGACCGGACAAACCAATCCCATAATGCCATGAGGGCACTTCACACTATACAGTGAGTTACCTCACGGCCTCTTCCGGTTAAATATCCTTCATGAATTCAACAATCTGTTCATGATAATACAAATACAAACTCATCCTTCTCGAATTTCCAGCTACTATTTTTGCATACGGGCAGACAAGCAGTGGGAAAACATATACCATGAGTGGAGTTACAGAATATGCTGCAACAGATATATATGACTACATATGCAAGGTACCTGCATTCAATGATATGAGTTTGTTGTTTCTGATGCTTGTCTCTAAAGTTAGTTACATGATTTCAACAAAACACAGCATCATGAAAGACGATTCGTGCTGAAGTTTTCTGCCATTGAGATCTACAATGAGTCAGTCAGAGATCTTCTCTGTGCTGCCATGAATGAAGGAGACGGTAAGGACAAAACTAGATGAACCCCGTGTGAAGAACCTGATTCACTTTTTTGAGCCCAAACAGGTGAACATTGTGGAGAACGATTCTGTGAGATTCAGCTCCGTTCAGGAAGAAGCCAGCATGCAAGAACTGAATGAAGTGATTGTGTACAAGGAGATTAATCCGGCGGAGTGTGATGCAGAGGCAATAAACATAGCAAAAGTACCCGAGTCCATTGAAGAACTCGATGAAATAATCAAGTCCAAGACAGAGAAGATTTCGGCTGAGCATGATTTGGTAAGCATGACCCCCTACATATTCGGTTGAGCCATTCTTACAAGAGCATCGCTTGGAGTACACACACAAACCGAAATTTTAAACCGAAAATAGTGGAAAAGGATGAAATTGTCCTCCCACTTAGCACAAAATCACTGTCAGGCTCAGGGTTAATTTCGTCATTTCGCATAAATTCGATTTCATTTTCCTTTTTACAAAAGGTTCTAGCAATACAGCAGATATATGTTTTTTTAAGAATTTGCAAATCTATTTTCATTCATTCTGCAGGGCATGGAGGAGGAGAGAGCTGCTGATAAACCAGAAGAAACTACGGTGGTCACACCACAGGATAGGAAAAACACTGGATATAATTGGCAGGTTGAATTTGAGAGGCAGAAGAGAGAAATTATTGAACTATGGGATGCTTGCCACATCCCTTTGGTTCACAGAACTTACTTTTTCTTGCTCTTTCAAGGAGATCCCTCAGATGCTGTTTATATGGAGGTGGAGCTACGGCACCTTTCCTTCCTCAAGAACACTCTACATGTAGTCGTGAAAGATGATCAACTTTTCAAACTGGCTTCAAGGTACTTATTACGTTGCCCTTCATTGTACACAATTTTTTTTTCCGTTCTTCCAAATGAAGATAAAGAGCTACGAGGCTGGAAGACTACTTTATACTGTTATCTAGTGAGTTCAACTCTTCTTATATCTCAATAACAGCACAAAGGCTCCGAACCGGGAGAGAGATGCTGAGCAGAAGAATGCTGAAGAAATTTTCAACCGAGGGACGAGAAACTTTATTTAAAAAGTGGGGAATCTGCGTAAAATCGAGGCAAAGACGGCTCCAACTCTGCTGCATGTTATGGTGTGATCCCAAAAACATGGAACATATCAATGACAGTGCTGCCATTGTAGCCAAGCTCGTCGGCCTCAGGGAAACAGGGCAGGCACCAAAAGAAATGGTTGGGCTTAGCTTCTCGCCGAAACCTGCAAACTTCAGGTCCTTCAGCTGGAGGCACAGCGTGCCTTCTGTGATGTAAGAAATATCCTGTGCACTTTAGAGAAACTAGCCAAAGTACATATTCTGGGCTTGAAATAACATAGAATTTAGTTAGATTAAAAAAAAACGTGTACCTTACCCGAAGCACCAAATACTACTAATGACTACGTTTGAGCATGCCCGTGGTTCTGTGCGTACCTTACTTTGTTGTCGGACACAACATGTGTACTGACTGAATGGCAATATATTCATCAAGTACAAAATGCAATACATTCGCATGCAGCATCCCCCCTTGAGACCCCTCGGTGTATCATTGAACCTAAAGTCAGTTCCGAAATAGAGAGCATTGTATATAGTATAGCATTCCCACAAAGGCCATTCAATTCATACGACTTGGATTTGAGCTATGACTTCAGAGAAGCTCCTTCTACAATTCGCCAACCAGATTTGGCGAAGGACATCTCATAACGAATGGTGTAGGTTGTACTTAATGAGTTATTCTTCTCGGGATGAGCTACATCAGTCATCTTGGCAGACTCCTCAAATGTTGCTTCCACAATAGCTCGGCGGCCATCAACTGACAATGTTATGCTATCAATAGTAAGGTTTAGAAGTTGGTATTCCCAGAACCATCCGTGTTGTGCTATTTCGGTAGCCCTGTCGGTCCAAATCTTTAGCATTTGGCCATCTAATACCTGCATGGAGAGTTGAGGCTAATCAGCTTGAAGCAATGGATGTGTGCCGGAGTTGATATGGTACTTCGAGGCAGATGAGGAAACATAATAAATAACTCAAGCTAGAGTTGGACGGGACATAAACAAAAGATCCTCACCTCTGACAATTTTTCGAGACAATGATCTGGACCAAGAGCTAGGGATCTGACATTATGCCACTTCTGTATCAGACTTTCTGCAAATCTTGCATCCATTTGAGGTACATCATCACAAACCTGAACTACTGGAGACCCTAAAAGTAATAAAATATTGCCTTACTAAATTAGGAGAGCAGAGGTCAAGCACCAGAATGACAAAATTCTAACTTTGTATAAGAAATTTGACCGCCGAAAAAACACAACAGGATGCTAATATGAATCTACTAACTCATACCCACATTGATATGAATCTATAAACCATAGTTATCAAAATCCTACGATTCAATTCAATTTTAAGGCTAAACGATGCAAATCTTACATATGAATTCTTTATGCCTGTCAGTTGTTTTAGGTACAATTCGGGATTTAAATCTTACGATTCACAATTCAAACATCAATACTAAACTTTAATAATTATTTATTTAAAATATTATCATATTTATTTATAATATTTTTACTACAAAATATTTATTTTAGTATATTTTAAACTATGACTTACGATTCGATTTACGATTCAAAAATTGATCATTACGATTCACGATTCGAATCTCAATTTGACAACTATGCTATAAATTCATACCCACATTGATGTCATCAGAAGAAACAACTGCTGGGCCTGTCGCATTACGTGGATAAGGGGAGCTATTTCGATATGGCAGCAACTTCAAGCTGAGTAAAGTCAACAAACCAACTGCCATCCCACCACACATAATCTTTATAGTTGCATCTTTTATCTTGCTGGTAAGAACTTCTTGCTGCTGTATATAATCAGGTTGGTTCGTCTCCAGAACTTCAATGGCATAGCGATCATCTTGGCTTCGATGAACTCCAGTTTCTACGTGAGGAATTGGTATGCCATAACTTCCTATGTCATTCTTATCACTGAGTCGGATATTCTTTTCCCCACTACCAATAGGAAATACTTTTTGCAGCGCCTGAATAGCGCTATCCTTCACGACATCAAGGACAGCAGTTGCTTCAGCTCCAATTTTAACTATAGCTGCAGCAACTGCCAATGGCGAATGTCCAACACCTTCCGATCTTTCTAGATACCTCAAAACTGTGGGATCATCATAATAATCTCCAAGCTTGAATCTAACATCCTGGGTTTCCCTAAATCTAGGAAAGACCACTTCCATTAACCATGTCTCTAGTAGTTTGCAGAGTCCTAGAAGAAGATAATCTTCATCGTCATCCTTTGAGTGCTCAAATATAAAGTTGACTATGGATGAATCTCTGTAAGGTGAGTTGTCACTGTCCAATCCCAGCCATGTACGGCATTCTTCAACCTCGCCTACAAGAAGAGAACAAAGCCCCCTTTCAAGAGCAAAGTCTGTCTCACGATTTTGTTGGACACTATAGCCATATGCTGAGCTGTCAAGTGCTGCAATCTTGGTTTGCTGAAGCTGTTGAAACAAATTGTCTGCATCTTGAATGAGATGAGGTTTTTTGCTTATAAAGGCTTGAGAAACAAGAGCTAACGCCACACCATAAACTTCAAAACTTTCTGCAGGTATGTTACTCGGTGTTGCAGCAAAGAGATCAACCTTCAGGTAGGAAAAAAATGTACAGTCACTGATGCCCAACGAAAGTAAATTAAAATACAAAAATCTATAACCGAATATATGTTACCTGCTCTGCAGCTGTCATCCTCTGAAAAGCCTCAATCATGAAATTTTCACGCGTGAATCCTCCAGCAACAGCAGATGCACCTCCACCTCCTACAGCCCATAGAATATTCCTCATGCCTTGAAGACCCTCGAGTCTTTTTGACTGGTGTTCTTCATCAAGCGGCAAAGCTAAAAGCTCCAGAATACAACGGGGAGTGATTTCTTCCAGGGTTTCATCGATTTGTGCTTGCAAATCAGTGGCGAGGCCTGTTGCGCCTTCTTCCTGCATTAATCGATTTCAGATAAGTTTCAAGGCATCCAGTGATCAATATGTCTAGCAACATGCACAAACTGGACTCTGAAGTTACTGGAAGAAAGAAAAAAGTTACTGGAAGCATTTCAAGAAAAAAGTAATCAAGCTTACCGTCGTTATAACAGTGGAACACACAAAACATAGATCACACAAAAACAGGATTATTTTATGGTTCAAATTGCCGTTAAAATGTTAAACCATCAAATAATTAACTTAAAACAGCAAACAATTTTTTGAGCAGATGATATAATCTGGGAGAAGGCAGAATATGAAAATGAAGGTCCATATCTGAAGGGTTTGAATTGGGATATTTAAGGCAATAAAACTGAAAATGAAGCAGGATTTCGTAAAAGATTTCAGATGAGTCCAAGATATTGATGTCGGGATTCTACCTACTAATCAGAAAAGAAAAAATATATCAAGACACAGAACGATTGTGGAACCCTGACCTGCAGAAGCTTAAGTGCCATCTCAAGCACCTCAGAACCTCTAATAAAATCTGGAGTCCTAAGTGCCATAGCATCTCTGGATAAATCAACATAAGCAAGGGCCATAGACAACACAATGTCTTGCTTGAATGATTTTTGCAGCCTCTCTTTCAACAAGCTCTCTCCAATTCGAATAACCAATTCTGACTCGCCAGCTTCTTGTAATACACACAATGCTCCAGGAACCTAAATACAACCATGTTCAAATCATCATCCCGAATTAGCATTGAGATGATACCGAATTTTGGTTGATACTCATAATAGTAGAATCTGTAAATTTCGAATAAGTTAAGACGACTAGAATAGATCATTTGTGCCCATATCCTTGATAGAAACCCGAATTCATAAGTGCAAATATCAGTAACGCACGCACAGACTGACATAAACAAAAGTATAAATTTTCTCAAGCAAGAAAGAATACCTTCTCCCAGGGTACTTGAGTAAGAATCGTATCAAATTCGTCATCAGCAAGTCCCTGATTGTACTCTCTGCGAGAGCTAGTGTCGGCCAGTGTTTCACAAGCAGCTTGAAGAATCTGCCGTCTACTAATCAAAGCGTCGTCACTGAAGCCGAACTGCGGTGGCTTCGCAACCCTAGCTTTGTACGCCCGCCGAATACCGTCTCCGAGAAAATGCGACTCCGCACCAAGGACCTGGTAGAAGTCTAGCGGCATTGAAACGTAGCGCTCGGGTAGGGACGGCAGCGGTGGTAGTGTCGCAGAAGTTGCGACGTCGGTAGAGTCCGAAGTGGAAGGTAGGAATTGGAAGTCACCGAGTAGCCTATCCGCCCATTTGCTGGTGGTAGCTCCGCCGCTCACGGTGGCATGAGGCCTGAGAAACGGTCTCCTGGCTGGAGGAGGTTTGAGTAGGGAGGGAGTGTAGATTCCGATGCTCAGCTGCGTCAAAGCTTCCATGACTGGGTTTGCTGCGATTCAAGTTCAACAGCCTCGTTCTTTATAACTTATTATTAATAATTTTTTACCTTTTTGTTGATTGATCTAAACCACTGCGATTCAAGGTATCTATTATCTCATTTTCATTCCCATTTTTTTATATCTCTATTTTATTTATTTTTTTATTTTTTATTTTTATTTACATTTTTTTTTCATTTAAAATTTGAGTACTTGCAAAAATTTTTTAAAAAAAATAGATAAAATCATTCTGTGAAAGATGAATTTATTTAATTATTTAGAAAATTATCGTTGCAAATAGAAAAAATAGACTCTTATATACTTTTCAAAAAAGGAGAATCTGACTTAAAAAAAAGAAAAGTAGTTTTAAAACATTCATTTTAATATAATCTGAAGAAAAAAAGAATGAGAAAATTAATCTAAAAAATAAGTGATACAAAACAGACACTTAGCGTTATCGAATCGTCAAAGCTCATAAGGCCTGATGTGTGATAAAATCCAGTCTTCAGAATTTAAAAACTTGATAGTATAAAGGTGTGTTTGGTAGCGCGATAGATTCTATCCGTGTTTGGTAGTGCGATAGACTCTATTCTGATTAATCCTATAATGTGCGATTACTTAGGACTAAAGATTAATCAACTCGTTCGCTAGCAAATAACTATATGAATTGAGTGAGATTGTGAAAATATAGGATAAGTCAGTGTTCAATATTCATGTTTGTAGCGGGATAACATTGACACATAATTAAATTTTGTATGAATTTACATTAATACCCCTTTTGTGTGAATTTTGTGTAAATCTTGTGGCACACTCCTTGCCCTAGCGGGGCTGAAAAGCTTGCGCACAATGCCAAGTGCGAAATTTGTTGCTGAAGAAAGTCCTCTGCAAGTGATTACTTTGCCATCAATGACTACCTGGGCAATATCTACTGCACCATTCAGTTGCCCTATAACGGACGGATGAGCTGTAGCTCGTTTATCCTTTAACAATTTATGCTTTTGCAGAATTGCAGGAGCTGAACAGATTGCACCCAAGAATCAACCCGCTGATTCATGATCCTTTAGCAATTTCTTCATTATTTCTGGATTTGTTTAGCCTTTCCGTGCTTAATTTCTCTCCAGGGAGAAGGATCAGATCATAGGTTGAGTTAGCAGCTTCACTAATCATCATATCTGCAACTATTTTCACGTTGTTGGACCCCAAGATCTGCACGGACTTTTCCACAGAAGCAACTACTACATTCGCTTTTGCCCGTCCCAGGACATCTACAACGGGAACAAGTTCGATTTCTTCAAAACCATTAGCAACTGTGATGATAACCTAGGGGACGTGATCTACAGACCATGAAACTTCATTGAATTCTTCCATTTTACGAGGATCATCGCCTGCGTTTAGCAACATTGATCGCAAATCTATTTTGCTACAGACTCCCACAAAAGCTACTCCACCAGTGAAACAGAAAATTCAAAACAAGTACCAAATCGCGACTTCTTCTGGACATTGGGGCATGCAATTTCTGCCCTCACGGAGATATAGAAGATGTCAGCGGGGACGGCCGACGTTCTCCCGGAAATGGGGGCCAAGACCGGCGACGAGAGACAGCAGAGACATTCATGGCATTGCCCCGTCGAAACTCCGGCAAGTTGCGACATTCACCGGTGAATGCCATTGTTGGTATCCTTTGTCTGGAATGATGAGGAAGGCGACAATTCTGCCATTTCTGACCGGAGATGCAGATTTTTCACCGGTAAACAGTAGTTCTCGGATGGTGGGCAGGATTATGTCTGAATTTGCACCGGCGAACGGAATGGGGCTGTCCGGCAGGTTCACCGGGAGGAGGTTGATTTTGACCCATGAGGAGAGATTCAGGCATTTGCGGCGGAGGCAAGACTGATGGTAGAGCGCCGGCGGCGGAGGCAAGACCGGTGATAGAGCACCGGCGACGGAGACTGTTGAGATGAGAAGAGAAATCTTTGGCAGACGCCATTCCTTTGTTGCCTGGGTGAAGAGTGGATGGCTAACAAGTAATTTTAGAATGGGATAAAATAATCATGTTATTTTGTAGTGATAAAATAATTCTACATAAGACATGATTAAGTGATTGTTTTGTACCATTTATTTTTTAGATTAATTTTCTCATTCTCTTTTTTTTAGATTATTTTAAAATGAGTGTTTTAACAACCCCACTTCTCCTTAAACTTCTCTTTTTTTTAAGTTAGATTCTCATTTTTTGAGAAGTAGGTAGGAGACTACTTTTTTTCTACTTCTCCTACCAATGGCAATTTTGCAAATAAATAGACTTTTTAACTTTAAATTTTAAATACAATTTCAACCCCCATTTTGAAGGAGAATCAAAAGGAGAAACTCCCAAACACTCAAATAAATCAAAATGAGAAGAGAATCAAAAGGAAAATGAGAAGTAAAATGAAAATCAAAATGAAAAAACTAGTAGAGGTACAAAACATGCATTAAAAACAGGTTGGAGGATTGAATCCTCCGACCCGAAAAAAATTAAATTGGATACCGAACGCATGATTAAAATGAATTACTTTCATAACCATAAAGTTATCATCAAGTAGCCTGTCTACCTAACACATCCATATCTTGGGTAGAGGGCGAGGAGTGATTAAACGGTAAAAAAAGTTGAAAATGACTATAATGCTTTGATTTTTATCATCTATTCAGTAGTCAGGATTGCTACGATTTCACCTGAACAATAAAACCAACATAATCTGAACAAAACAACACATCAAAGTAAAATAGTACCAAGCTTTACCATAATCAAAGAAAACATATTCAAGTACGAAGCAACACATCAAAATCGGCCATTATTTGGTAGGTCTTCAGAAAGGAGTAAGTGAATCCACTCGCCTCTTTCATCATGCATCAAATTGGACCAAATTAAACTGTGGGTTAGCCTGTAACACAAAAAACAGATTGATTAAAGAACTTTTGGAAGTGATTATGCATACGTTTAAATAAACAATACATAAGATAAGACACACCTTAACAATAGTTTGCCAATTTTCCTCGCTATCAACGATGATCATGTTATCAATAGAGTCAATTGAAATATCACTCATACTCATGAAAGCTAAGAATGTGTAGTACTCTTTCTTCCACACATGAATATTGGACTTCACATGAGGCCTTTCCAGGATGTCACTATCATTTAGTTTTGCCCTTACCCTGTGCACAAGCATTCCAAAAGGCAGGTCTAAACCCATTATCAAATTTTAGTCTCTCCGAAATCAACTCTTTTGCTGCATCCAGCAAAGTACAATCCTCTGTTGATATTCAGTACTTCTTTTTAGCCTTTCCCTTGTCTTAAGGCATAATCTGAAGGTTCAAACCATAATAAAAATGTAGACAAAACAATACCAACGCACAAACCATCATTGTAATCTCAAACACGCATGAATAAACATATTATACTGAGACAAACTAACATAATCTTGGTTTCCATCTACAACAAAACAAAACATAAACATAAACCCAATTCAGGATAAACAAACCTAATTCGAACAATCTGGAATTCGGACTTTGTAGCCAAAACCCAATTCATGATAAACAAAACCTAATTCTTGTCTAGTTTGCAACATTGTAGCCAAAATCAGCAACCTCAATTTCATGGCTAAGGCTGATAAATTAGATAAACAACGCATAAACAATACACATTAAGGAAACAAAAAATTTGAAATTGGATATAAACAGGAAATCAGAAATCAATGCATAAACAAGACAAATTAAGGAAACAAAGAAATCCAAACAGAGAAAATCATAATTTGGGTTCATTATTCAGGAACCCTAATTACCTTCCCAAACCCAAAATTACCTTAAATTGCGGTCGGGAGGTTGTGAATTCGACGGGGCAGAAGATTAGACTGAAGTCGACAGCGATGGAGAACTTGCGTGAGGATGTTATGAAGTCGCGAACTTCAAGAGGAGAAAATCCTTCTACGAGAGCGAGAGGTTGTGAAGTCGCGAACTACAAGAGGAGAAAGTCATTCTCGTACAGAGGGATTTGTGTTTTGAGAGTTGAGGGGCAGAAGTGAGATTTGGACGCGTGATAAAAAGTTAGATAACAAATCCTTGGAGACGATCAGTGATAAATTTTCACGACTTATCAAGTTTTTTTACGGGTTCACAAGATTGCCCGGTGCGACCTGAAAATCTCAAAAATGCCACCGAACACCGGACAACGCTTGACAAAAAAAGTTATCAAAGCCAAATAAAAGGTAAAATCTCCACCAAACGGACCCTAAGATTATAATTCTACCAATATCTCCATTAATCAGTAAAATAAATATAAGACAACTTAAAACATAAAGTCTCGAACTTAAATTGTTTTGGTCCCGACTTGTAATTGTGACCGTCGGATGTTGATCTTACGATCATGATGAGATGATCACTTGAATAATCATCCATTGGATCAAAATACATTGATCAAAATGAGTGTTTTTTGCAGTTAAACTTGGACTAATTGTTCTTATTTTTAAAATCTAAACCATCTAAAAAATAAGCACCTTTTGATATAATTTTTTTACTTCTAAAAATTAGAATGACAAGTTTGAAATTATATCTAATTTGTGAACAATGTATAAGAACAATTTTACTTTTATTTTCATCCTTAGTTATTTAAGTGAAGATTATTTTAGTAATCTTATAATATATAATTAAAATTAAATATTAAATAATTATATTTTAAGAACATGTGCAAAATAACACAAATTCTAAAAATAAAAATAAGTAGAAGAAGAAGTGGTAAAAGAAGTACAAGAATAAGTAGAAAAACCTCTACACAAAACATTCAAATTCATAAACAATATATAAGATAAAATTATCCTTATTTTTATTATTAATCAGTAGTATTCGAGAAAGCGTCGGGCTTGCCCTGAATATTTTCGGGCTGTCTAGGCATTTTTTTTTGCCAAAATAGGGCGACCCAACACAACGCCTAACGTCACAACGGGCCAGTTTTGACTTTTGTGTATGAGGCAGCCTAGGCGGGCGCATACTAAAATACTGTTTATTAGTTAAATCAAAATTATTTTGATAATTTATTATTATTTTTATAATATATAATTAAATTAAATTATAAATAATTATATTTTAAAAATTGCACAAAATACCATTAATTCTAAAAATAATAATAAGTAAAAGAATAAGATGTATAATAACCTTTCATCAAAACTTTACCTAAAATTCTATGAACATTCAATATTTTTTTTTTCAAATGGTTCTTAAAAGCCCTTCTGACTCTGCTTAAGGGTGTGAATTACTGGGTATGTTTGGTTTGTTTTGATTTAGTTTGTTCTTAAAAGCCCAATACTTGTATTTGGGTCACCTTTGAAGCCAAATCCATAAAAGACCATGTTTGGGGTCAGGGCCATCTTATTCCAGTTTCGGAGTTTCCCAATCACTTTAATGCACACTACGGCCCAGACCCGAGCTCTTTTCTAGTGTCGGATGGTATATTCCGGATGGCCTAGCTTATGTCCCGAGTTTTAATTGTGATCGTCGGATTAAAACATCACTGGTTGCCTTAAATTGCGGGTGGGTTGATGGGTCTAATCCGGAAATTCGCTGGTAGATCTTCTCAAACAAAATTCAACAATCTACTACTAACAAACAAAAATAGTTAAGAAATAAACAAAAAACTGGATTACAACAACAAAAAAATATTCAGTAACCTTGTAACAATAACAGTAGCCAAACAAAAAAAATCAGTAGCCTTTCAACAATAACAGTAGCCAAACACAAAATTCACCACCAAACTTGTATGGATTGAGAAGATCCCGGTTTCTTTTTTGAAAAATAGTAGACCCATCAACCATACAATACAAAAACAGTAACAGAAAAACTCGTATGGAATGAGAAGATCTCGATTTCTTTTTTATTTTAAGTTTATAAAAGTCGTGGGTCAGGTTTTGCCCCGCAACGTTCGGATAATGTTGGGCGCAGCGAATAAAATAATAATAATAGAGATATCAGGCAGGTGCAGAAAATAAATGGACACCGAGAATTTAACGTGGTTCACCCTCAATCTTGGGCTACATCCACGGGACAAACTCCGAACAATTCTTCCACTATAAAATAGTAGGTACAAGAGAGTCTTCTCTAG
>JAOYMZ010021308.1:0-18315 GCA_025802335.1 Pinguicula primuliflora
TCTGACGATATGTGGGGGGAGGCGGTTCTGACAGCATGTCATATACTAAACCGTGTGCCTCACAAGAAATTGGACAAGACTCCGTACGAGTTGTGGAAGGGATATGCACCGAATCTGAGCTATCTCCGAGTATGGGGTTGTCTGGCAAAAGTGGGCATTCCTGATATGAGGAAAACCATCATCGGCCCCAAGACGTATGATTGCGTATTTATTGATTATGCTGGGAACAGTGCTGCATACAGGTTCATGGCATTAAGTGATCGAACTATTTCAGGTCACGAGACGCTAAATTCTTCGAGAACATCTTCCCGCTAAAGAACATGATCTGCATCAGCCTGCGGCTGTGAGTGCCTCTGAAGATCCAAACTCAGTAACGGTGGCATTGAGACCTTCGCCACGCGCCGACGAAATTAGGAGAAGTAAGAGGCAAAGGACAGAAACTACATTTGGACCTGATTTTATCACATCTAACCTGATTGAAGCAGGGTCATCCAACTCGTTGAATCTAGAGCAATTATGTGCCTTCATGATAGGTGATGATCCTCAAACCTATGGTGAGACTGTTCAATCAGTGGATGCTAGCTTTTGGAAAGAAGCGATTAAAAGTGAGCTTGACTCGTTGATTGAAGCTACGGAAGCTAGCTGATCTGCCCAAGGGATGCAAGCCTATCACCAGTAAGTGGATCTTCAAGAAGAAGATGAGACCGGATGGGTCGATCGAACGATTTAAAACAAGACTCGTGACTAGGGGATTTACACAGAAGAAGGGGATTGACTTCTTTGACACTACTTCACCTGTGACTAAAGTTGGGACCATTAGAGTGTTGATTGCGCTGGCTTCTCTGCACGATCTCTTTATTCGTCAGATGAATGTCAAAACAGCATTTCTTAATGGAGACTTGGATGAGGAGATATACATGACTCAACCAGAAGGATTTGTGATTCCAGGACAGGAAGACAAGGTGTGCCGATTACTGAAGTCACTTTATGGACTAAAATAAGCACCCCTACAGTGGTACGAAAAGTTCAACTCTACCATGGTCAATGATGGATATGTGGTGAATGCCTCAGATTTATGTGTCTACTCAAAAATGGTTGGATCAGACTACATGGTGATATGTCTGTACGTGGATGACATGTTGATATTTAGCAGGAGTATGGATGCGATAGATGCTACTAAGAAATTTCTATCATCCAAATTTGAAATGAAGGATCTTGGAGAGGCAGATGTGATATTAGGAGTGAAGATTGGAAGAACTCCGAATGGGATCACCCTTTGTCAGTCTCATTACCTGGAGAAGGTGCTCAGGAGGTTTGATCATTATGATGTTGATCCTGCTCGATCCCCGTATGATCCATCTGTGCATTTGAGAAAAAATTTGGATATTGCAGTAGCTCAGGAAGAGTATGCTAGAGTGATTGGGAGTGTTATGTTTCTCATGAACTATACTCGCCCTGATATTGCCTATGCAGTGAGCCGATTGAGCAGATACACACACAATCCCAGTGATAAACACTGGACAGCCCTTCGCCGTCTACTCAGATATTTGAGGGGCACCATGAACTGATGCATGAACTACAGTCGATTTCCTGCAATGCTGGAAGGATATTGTGATGCGAATTGGGTTGCTGACAACGATGAAGTGAGCTCCACTAGTGGGTATGTGTTCACTCTTGATGGATGTGTTGTATCCTTGAAGTCTGCAAAGCAAACCTGTATTGCACGGTCCAGCATGGAATCAGAACTGATTGCGCTTGAGTTAGCTGGACAAGAGGCAGAGTGGTTGAGGACTCTACTGGCTGACCTACCCATGTGGGAGGGAAAGGCCTCTCCCGTGTCTATTCATTGTGATTCACAGGCAGCCATTGGGATTGCTAAGAACAGTGTCTACAATGGGAAGAAGAGACACATTTGGATTCGACATGGAGTGATCAAGCAACTTCAGAAGAATGGAGTGATTGCTTTGGACTTTGTGAGATCCGAGAAGAATTTGGTAGATTCATTCACAAAAGGACTGTCAAGAGTGTTAGTTCTTGATTTAGCTGAAGGGATAGGTTTAAAGCCTGCGGGCTAAGGAACAATTAGTCTATTCTGTTTCATTTGTATTCCTCGATTTTCATCCCTACTTCCTGTTGTAGTTGATTTATGCATTATGACTGATTCCTATTGTTTATTCCATGCGTGGATTTGCATTGCGATGTGTTGATGTTGGAATCTAATGCATTTATTGTTGTTGACTGTTCTTGACGGACTTATAGCCCATGCGTGGGTGGTTCAAGGGAGATGAACTTGATGGATTTGTCAGTGATGGTGGATAGTCATCCTATGAGGAGCTCATCTTAGTCTGCAGACTGACACCGAGGATAGTTACTTTTCGTTCTTCTAAAATGTGGGGGTGAAGAGAATCGCTGCAGGTGGCACTCCAGATGCGTGGGGGTAGAGAGCCATGGTTTCCCTGCAATTCTTCCCACATGAGGGGTAGAGATCGAATGCAGACGACTCTCCCCATGCGTGGGAATAGAGAATCGTGAGTTTCTTTTCAGGTTCTACTAGTGATTGAGATGCCGAGGATTGTTGCAGATGGCTATCCCCATGTGTGGGGGTAGAGAGCCATGAGTTACCCTGCAATCCTCCTCATCTGTGGCAGAGAGCTGTAGTGATGATTTTTGCGATCCTCCTCATGCGTGAGGGTAGAGGATCATTGCAGACTACTCTCCCCATGCGTCGGGGTAGAGAGTAGTGACCATGATGTGTGATCCTCCTCATACATGAGGGTAAAGGATCACTGCAGATTGCTCTCCTCATGCGCGGGGGTAGAGAGCAGTAATACTTAATGTGGTTCTCCTCATGGATGAGGGTAGAGAATCGTTGCAGATGACTCTCCTCGCGCGTGAGGGCAGAGAGTCGTAATAAGTGACTGAGGATGAGCTGTGGGCTCTTAATGACTCCCTCCCTAGTGTGGGGGCGAGTGAGTCACCTAAGTGGATGTGAAGGTTGACCACCTTCTATGAAAAAAGTTGGTCTATCTTTCTAGAGCATCCATGAGACGAAGGTATGCGTATGAGCCAGAAATAAATGCACAATACGTATCGCAGAGTATGTACACCTGAAAGGGCTATGTACGTGACATAAGATCAGTGACCCAAACCCAAATGAGTTCAAGACATAGTTCACTCATGAGTTCAAGACTAAGTTCACTCACTGGGTTAGTTTTGTGGTCTTATCTCACAACTTGTCAATTCAAATCGAAAGATATTGGCATTTAAGTACATTGTTCTTCCTTTGCTCGGAAAAAGACTTTCCAAGTCATTTGTTGGGGATTGTAGGGAGAATGCCTTGGAAATAAGGCACTATTCATAAGTTGTCCCACATTGGTTTGTAAAGTAATTGTGAAAGAGGTTAAATACATTTACCCTTCATTCGGTTATGTAGTATTGTGAGGAGATGGGGCTTAGCCCATGCGCGCTGCTGCCGCCGCCCACTCGGCCCGGTCTGGACTGGACCACGTGCGCGCCCGCCCGGTCTGGTCTGGTCGGGTCGGTTGGTCGCACGTGTGTGTGTGTGCCTACGGGCCTGGGCTTGGCTGCTACTCCTCTTGGGCTCATTTATCTTTTTGGGTCATGGAAAAAATAATTTTTGGATCAACTCTTTAACTTGAAGGAGAAGAAATACATCATGGCAAAACGTGTTACGCGGTTTCGTAACCTATCGAATCGTGTTAACGCATTTTCGTAACCTATCGGATCGTGTTTGAGTGGGACACGAACTCTAGCAGTTCCTATCTATAAATATGGTTCTGCTTGGAGGGTTACAGCACAGAAGATCATTGAGTGCCTACGAGAACATTGGTTCTTCTCTTTTTCGAGTTCTATCTCTGAGCAAAGGGTTACGGTGTCTTCTCCAACTTTTGGCCACGAGTGCACGTGTTCCGAAGTGGCTGTGTGAACCTTTGAGAGCGACCGACGTTTGACGATCTGCATCACAGTTGTACCGAAATCACTTTCAAGACAGTGTGCGCGTCCACGACATAGCTTGAAACGGAAATTCGATAAGTCCTCATCTCTCGATACTTGCAATATATTCTAGCACTATTCACAGAATGCATCACAGTAGTTAGGATCTAGCAAAAAATATAAAGATGGTTGCAAATTTCAAATACGTGCACCAGAGTCTCAACAATCATGAAATTCAGCGACCCGCGGCCACAAGGTATCTCAGAACAAGCCTGGTGATCCATTTGACAATCCACTATATCGGAGATCTGGCAAACCCGAAACAGACTACAATTTGACCCCTCAGAGCTACAAGTGCATGAAGATCAAATTATTGCCCAAATCCAATTGAAAGTGTGGAAAATTTACAAGGTGAGAGATAAACAATGGAATACACTATACTCCCTGGAACTATGGATGGGAAATATGATCCCCATCATGCAAACCATGAGATCGAAGAATTGATGAAAGCGGCAATATGATCATCGATGATATCTCATAGGTAGAGGTGAGTCGCAAAAGTAACTTTATGAGAAATCTATTTTTGAAAAACAACCTTAAAAAAATTGCAAAGGTAACCTCCATCTTAAAAATAAATCAAAAATCTAATATGCTCTGTGTTTTCATATGATTCAACAAGGCAGAATAAGTACAACAGTCGATACAAGCGCGACTATCCGGAAACACCATTCATGCTCCACTTAGCATAGCAATTTGTTTTGCATAGTAGTTAAGAGTAATAAAACTTTTGTTATATATTTTTGACATACTTAAATATTTCGTTATAGTATAGTCGGAACAAACAAAACAATCGACACGATCCCGACCCATCGCGTTTATCTCGGAAGAAGCATTTGTGCTCCAACTATCCTGTAATAAACACAATATCCGTGGTTATATTCATGTCTGACGGTACGAGCACGACTATACATGGTAAATTCAGATAACGCAGTCGGGTCGTAAACTACTTAACAAACACAGCAATCAACAAGACCCTGACATATCATGATTATCCCGAAAGAGATATTCGTGATCCAACTATCATGTATTAAGCACAACATACGAGGTAAATCTGGATAACGCAATCGGATCACAAACTATTAAATAAACAAAGCAATCGACAAGACCATGACCCGTCGTGGTTATCTGGAAAGAGTCATTCGTGTTGAAACTATACTGTAATAAGCACAACATCTATGGTTATTTCCATGTGTTACGGCACGAGCGTGACTATACGTGGTAAACCCGGATACCACGCTCTGACCCTAAACTATAGTTCTATTCATGTCTGATGGTACGAGCACGATTATACGTGGTAAATTCGGTTAACGCGGTTAGGCCCTAAACTATTTAACAAATAGAGCAATCGACAACTCCCGAACATATTGCTGTTATTCTAGAAGAGACATTCGTGATCCAACTATCTTGTATTAAGCACAACATATGTGGTAAACCTGGATAATGCAGTCGAGCCCTAAACTATTAAACAAACAAAGCAATCGACAAGACTGCAACCTATCGTGGTTATCCCGAAAGAGTCATTCATGCTTCAACTATCCTGTAATAACCAAAGCATCCATGGTTCTATCCATGTCTGATGGCACGAGCATGACTGTGCATGGTAAACCCTGATACCACAGTCGGGTCCTAAACTATTAAACAAAAAAAGCAATCGACAAGACCGTGACCCATCGTGGTTATCCCAGAAGAGTCATTCATGCTCCAACTATCATGTTATAAGTACGTCTGACGGTAAGAGCATGGCTAAATATGGTAAACCCGGATAATGTAGTTGGATCCTAAAAATCTAACACTAAACAACCACAATCCGTTAATCATGCATGAATTCATAATTGTGGTATATAATTCATCACTTTTATACAGTTCAAATTTGGTGTGATGCCTATATAAACGGTGAGACACACAATGTAGATTGATTTACATTCAAGACATGTTACTCTTACGAGAAATGTAATGAAGTCTCTTTATTTCTAATCTACTAGAAAATATTATCTCCAATCCCACAAGTATCTTAGCACCCGATAATGTATCCACATGCATGTTTGTACATTCATACTCACATAGCGTGGAAAGTAGAGTAATAAGAATTTTGTCATATATTTTAGTAATAATTAAACACGTGAATTGTCAAGTCAGAATGAACTCGATCGTCAACACAATCACGACGCATTCGTGGTTAATCTGGATCAGGTATTCCTGTTCCAATTAATTTTTAATAAGCACAACGTCCATGTTATTCTATTCACGGCTAACGGTTAAGTATGACAATACGAGGTAAATTCGGATATGTCAGTCGAGACCTAATCCTAAACTCTAAATCTTAAATCGTAAACTCAGAATCCTAACCCATTTCCTGAAGAGATATGTCTGCATTAATATTGCACGTGTAGTCTTTTCAGCAGTGTTCGAGAAAGCGTTGGGCGATCCCAAGGCGTTTTGGGGCCGCCCAGCGCCCAGGCCGCCTAGGCGGCGCTCAGCCGGTTGGGCAAAAAAATTGGTTTTTAATTTTTTTTTTTTGCAAAAAAAAAATTCAAAAAAAAAAGTCGGCCGCCCAGGACGCTTGGGCGGGCGCCCAGGCGGCCTGGGCGGCCCTGGGCATTTTTGGGCGGCCCTGGGCGGCCGCCCAACACTAATTCGGTGCGGCCAGGCTGCCCAGGCCGCCTAGGCGCCGACAACTAGAACACTGCTTTTCAGTGCACGTGTAGTCTTTTCGTAATCTGCGTGTGTTGCGTCTTTTCACTAACAGAGCGAGTCTTTTCATATTCTGTTGTGATGTTGAACAGCTGGAACAATGCAATTCTGATCATTCTTATTCTATAAATAGATACAACAATGACAAGAAACATACTCCTCATCCGTAATATGGTTGCCAACATCGCTTCCTTCTCCGATTTCATCCCTGCCAGAATAAGACACACCATATTATTATGTCAGTTATCTTTACCCCGAATGATAAATCAGCAGCCTTCTACCAATTACCTCTCCCCTTTCCCCCACTTTTACCAGTGAAGTGGTACGGGTGTGCCTTCCGAAATAAAGTGAGTTGTCCCTAATGGACTTTGCTCTCTCCTAATTTTGTTCGTTACAACTCTTCTAGTAATCCTTATCATGGAGTTTTAAAGGTTGGCGTCACAACAAAAAGATTTTACAAGTTCAACTAACTTCCTTGGGCAGCTTCTGATTGTGATAAATCCTTAATTTAATGAGTCATTCTTTCTTCAATCGAATCATCAGAAAATGTAACTCCGTCATAGAGCAATTCCTAACGATATTTCTAATCTGTTGACTTTATTTTATATAATGGATGAAAGAATTGATTGATATGAGTATTTTATATAAATTCCTAACGTGACGAGTCGTGTCGATTTTATATAATGGATGAAAGGATTGATTGATAATGAGCATGGATCCATATTACTAATGCATTCATTCCTAACACGATGAGTCGTGTCGATTTTATCAAATTCGTTCGGATACATTCAATTGAATCAAAAAAATGTATCAACACGCATGTTTTTGTCATAGTTAAACATTTCGAATAGCCTAGTTGGGCCAAACACACTTCTGTCGACACGACCGACATCGGACATAGTTAACCCATCGAATGATTCGTGCTCCAACTATCCGTTAACAAATGCAATATTCGAGGAGACTACATTAAATCAAAGACTATGTGTGTTTTCAAAATTTACGTCCTTTCATACACAATGAATGGGAAACAGCGGGATACCACGGCCTCAACGCAAATAATTACAACTTCAAATATATGCAACAACAACACAAAATCCATCTTCATCAACCACATGGTTGCTAATGATGCTTCCTTCTCCATTTCTGCCCCCGACTTTGCCACAATAAGTTTAAGTGGTGCTGGTATGTCTTCCGGGATAAAATGAGCTGCTCCTAATGAGTCTGCTCTCCTAATCTTATTCGCTAAAGTTTCTGATTTATTATCACATCATCCAGATCTTGTTCACTGATGCTTTTGATTGTTACCAAACCCTTGATAATTGGAAAATGCAACTTCAATATCAATTTACTTCATCTACGTGGTCCGACTTTGAAAGGCAAAGGACATGGTCTAAATCTTAATCGGGCAACCCAACATTAGAAGGAAAAGGACATGAGCATGAATCTCCATTATTAGTTTCTTTGACTACAACAATTTGTAACTTGTTGACTTTATTTTTATATAATTGAAATGAAAGGATTGATATGAGTATTATTCAAATTGATTTTTATTTTCTATATAAGATGTTCGTGCATTTTTCTTCTGCGTCCCATCTTAAGTAAGCCTGGTTTAAAAGAGTACACACGCACCTCGGATAGTGCATTCATACCTATCACTGAAATCGAGGCTAGTGACATTACCTATAAATCGAAAAGAGCAATAAAGTTAAGCTCGACCCAAAATTGATTTTGTCAAGCGGTGAACCGCACCACTCTCTCACTAGATCCCGCACACACCAATGTTGGTATATATGTGCACTGCACATGAGATGGTGTGATGCGGTGTATGGTCCGACCATACATTTTACACATATAAGAGTTTCGGAATGGTGGGTTGTAGTGTGTATGGACGGGGAGCGGTGTGCTATATCGTGTGACCATACGTTCTTTACACGTATAAGTATTACAGTACGGGGTTGCAGTAACAGAATCTTTTCAAATGAAATGACTCTCTTGCCCTCTAAAGTGTCTTTCCACCTTCCAGCCTGCTCCTATATGTATCTTTTTGTCTTCATATGCACCACTTGCTGGCATTAGTCAATACAAGCACGACCATACGTGTTTTTCGAATTCCATTACTCCTTTGCGTGTGTGTCTTCGTCTTCATAAGCGCCCTTTGCTGCAAAACTTCACAAAACACATAATCAAGATGTTTGGCTCGCACCAAAATACTTCTTCATCCGATACGGATAACAAACCGGAGGTAAACAGCCTCCCTGCACCACTAGTGGATAAGAACGAACCTCAAGTGAATCTACTTTGTTGTTTTAAACACATTTATAGTTGCATTAATTTGAATACTTATTTTGTACTTTGTTGATCTTTGTTTTAGGCCTGTGAAATAGATTTCGAGGTTAGAGAGGTTGGTAGTATGATGGAGGAGTGGTCCAACAACTCAAGTGATGTTGGTGATCTTGATGAGGAACCTAGGGATGTTGACGATGCTGAGGTTGAGGAAGAAGAAGAGGAGGAGGAGGAAGATCATGTTGATACTCCTGATGATGATGAAGAAGAGGAGGAAGGGGAGGAAGAATAGGTACTGCAACCTGATCCCCTGGTGGTCGCCGCTGCTCAGCGGGCGTGGGAAGAAGAACTGAAAGGATACTAGAGGGAAATGGACCTCATTCTACAAGGGTCGTCACCTCCATCCCCTCCAACACCTCCACGTCAATCACCTCCACCTCAATCTGCATTACTTGGAGGAGCCTCCGAGCATGGGTCGACTCCATCCTCAGATGGAGATGCCATGCCCAGGAGTGATGAAGGTGGTTACTGGCATGTTTCATCCCCTTCCCCTTTAGATAGTGTCTCTGACTACTGAATTATATACTTTTGACACTCATTTGTCCCATGTCATTACATATTTTGCTATGTAATGACATCGGTATATATATGACATTTTTTTGACATGATATCTTGAGTATCAGATCTTCCATTACTTAATAGATCAAATGAAGTTCATAATATATCAAATTAAGTTCACAAAACATGTCACCAAGTTTGTTGCAAACATCAATCAAGTTCATGATATAGTCTCCACTAATAGGAACCCTAGCATAGATCTGTTGGAAAGAGTCACAATGAATTCGGAAACAATGAGAGATTTGGGAATATCTAAATCTCTCCCATATCTTCTGGAATTTGATGTACCAAAATCCTGGGACTTGTAAAATAAGATAGTGTCTATATATTTGTAAAGATTGTAACTTCAACGCAAGAGTGAGAAAAATAAAAGAAAGACTCTCTCCCGTGGATGTAGGCTTTAGCCGAATCATGTAAATTCTTTTTCTTTTTTTTTCTACATGGTATCGGAGCGGGCGGTCTAAGACCTGAGTTAGTTTTCAGAGCGAAGTCCGGAGTGTTGTACCTATGGGTGGAGGGGCCCATGGAGGTTTGGCCAAATAAGGAATGTGGTACTACAATATATTATCTTGGATTCAAGGTTGTAATGAGAGTAGCCCACACCCACCTATTTAAGTTGACCCACACCCGCGCACCCGCGCACATGAGGCCTGAGACTAGAGAGAGACAGTCTGTTTTCTAACATAATATCATATGATTCGGTCTCCTCCTGTCAATCTCCATCCATAAACTATTGGATTTGCTATGGTACTCTTCAATACTCATCTGATTTTGTGATAAATGACCTACCTTGGTTTTCAAATCGAAATTTTTTAAGCTGTCTTCACTAGCCTTGAACATCTTGGCTAAAGTTCACCATTGACTTTCTGATGTCGAGAAGTGAATATACTCCCGTACAATACTGTGATCCATATTATTTGTAAACCATGAGAATACCTGGAGATCCCTCTTCCTCCATACTTTGTATCCCGGATTCGTCATTGCCAATGGTTCTTTCGTCAAGAATTCAAATCGATCCCATCCTCCAGTCACAACCTCCATCAGTCACGCCCATAGAATATAGTTATTGTTGTCTAACTTTACTTTGATTCTCACATTCGGCTGATTTCCATCGGAAGATTATGCCACTGATTGTTGTTGTTCCATAATTATTGCTATTTGTTTGGAGAGTGCCTCCATACCTCACTTTGCATCCTAGGATATTTGGGTGCACTGTTTTCGTTTATATTCTCAAATCTCATCGCACAAAACTTGATCCATGTTCTTTGAAGTGTGTGTTTGTATGATATGGAGTGCATCAGAAGGGGTACAGATGCTATGATCCGGTGTCGAGAAGGTTGTTTACCACAATCCATTATAACTTTGTTGAGGCTGAATTCTATTTCAGCAAACTATCACCATCTAGTGGTTAGGGAGAGAGACAGATCGATCCACTTGATTGGGTGAGTTTGCCATCCATCATGCCTGAACCTCCGAAAGAGCCAACCCTGACCTTAGAACCACTTCCACACACCTCGTCCATACCTGTATCACCATCGCCACATGTAGTACAGTCTAGAGGCCCTGTGGGTTCGATGACTTCTCCTTCTCCGGATATCGAGGTATGTACTCCTGATCCTATGCTTGGGAATCCTATTACTACTCATCATGACCTACAGATGTTCCGGATATCCTAGTTACAGTTCTACCAGAGGAGTAGCTGCTTGTCGCTATATTGCTGATCATGTTCCTTGTTCAAAGAGGTATCCTGTGGTAAACATGTTCCGGGGGAGAATGACAAATAAAGCTAAGGCATTCACTATGACACTATATCAAGAGGAGATCCCAAACACTGTAGAGGAAGCCTTTAGCATACCCGAATGGAGGAAGGCAATGGAAGCTGAGATGGACGACTTTGAAAAGAATAACACTTGTGAGAAATATAGATTACCTCAAGGGAAGAAACCTGTGGGATGCAGATGGATCAACACAATCAAATCAAAGTCGATGGAAGTGTAGAGAGATTTAAAGCAAGGCTTGTAGCCAAGGAATATACTTTGACCCATGGGGCTGACTACTCTGAGATATTCTCACTTGTGACTAAAATTTACACCATTCGTGTTCTATTTTCTATTGCAGCTAACCGAGATTGACATTTCCACCAATTTGATGTGAAGAATACTTTCTTGCATGGGGATCTAAGGAAGAGGTTTATATGGAGAGTCCATCGGGTTTCTCACAATAATTTGGAACAAATGAAGGATGTAGACTGAGGAAAGCCCTGTATGGGCTGAAGCAATCGCCAAGAGCATGGTTCAGGCGATTCACCATGGCTATGCGTTGCTATGGGTACCATCAGAGTAACTCTGACCACACTCTGTTTTTGACGAGATGACCTCATGGTATAACATGCCTTATTATATATATGGATGATATGATGATAACAGGAGATGATGTGGAAGAAATTGTGAATTTGAAGGCGAGCTTATTTAAAGAGTTTGAAACGAAGGATTTGGTACCCGTGAAATATTTCTTGGGAATTGAAGTACTGCGGTCTAAGGGAGCTATCTATATTTGTCATCGGAAGTATATACTTGACTTATTAGCTAAACCAAGTCTCCTGGAGTGCAAGCCAGTAGAGTCACCTATGCTGCCAAATCATGGTCTCATAATAGTGGAGGGGCCGAACACACTCACGAGAAGTGCTATCAACATTTTGTGGGAAAGTTGATCTACTTGCCTCACACTAGACAAGACATTGCTTATGCAGTGAGTATCATGAGCCAATTTATGATTCATCCTCAGTAAGACCATTGGGAAGCCGCAGTAAGAATCGTTAGGTATCCGAAAGGTACTGCAGAAACCAGAGTAGTGGTAAAAAATAATGGACACCTGAGAATAAAAGCATACACACATGCTGACTGGGCTGGAAATTCATTGGACCGCAAGTCTACTTCAGGATATTTCCGTTTATTGGTTAAAATCTAGTCACATGGAAAAGTAAGAAACAGAAGGTTGTAGCTTTATACTGAGGCCGAGTTTCGTGGGATAGTAAGAGGAGTTGCAAAGATATTGTGGTTGAAGAAGCTGATGACAGAATTAGGCTTCCTGCCTGATAGACCATGTTCAGTGAGGTATGATAATCGGACAGTTATTCACATATTAGAGAATCCTGTGCAAGATGACAGGACCAAACATGTGGAGATTGATAGACACTTTATCAAAGAGAAATTAGAAGATAAACTTATTGCACTTCCTTATGTTCGGTCAGAGGACCAGTTGGTAGACATCCTGATAAAGACTGTTGCAGGATGATCATTCCATGAGATTGTAAGCAAGTTGAGTGTTGGACCTTCCACCATTCAACTTGAGGGGGAGTGTTGGAAAAAGTCACAATAAATTGTGGTTGCAGAGATATGTCTTAATAAGAGGAGTTGCAGAGATATTGTGGTTGAAGAAGCTGATGACAGAATTAGGCTTCCAACCTGATAGACCATGTCCACTGAGGTGTGATAATCGTGCAACTATTCACATATCAGAGAATCCTGTGCAACATGACAAGACCAAATATGTGGAGATTGATATACACTTTATCAAAGAAAAATTAGAAGATGGAGTTATTGCACTTCCTTATGTTCGGTCAAAGGACCAGTTGACAGACATCCTGACAAAGACTATTGAAGTACAATCATTGCATGAGATTGTAAGCAAGGTGGGTGTTTGACCTTCCACCATCCAACTTAAGGAGGAGTGTTGGAAAAAGTCACAATAAATTAGAAAACAATCCCAAATCTCTCCCATATCTCCCGGAATTTGATATATCCAAATTCGAGACTTGCAAATAAGATAGTGTCTATATATTTGTAAATAATGTAACTCCAACGCAAGAGTGAAAAATAAATGGAAGACTCTCTCTCATGGATGTAGGCTCTAGTCGAACTACATAAATTCGTGTTCTTTTTTTTCTTCAAGATAGTGCATGATTCCGTATAGAAAAACAGGTTTATCCGGACGGTCTCGATACCGACAACCGTGTTTCACCCGTCGACAGTAATCGTCCATGTGTGTATTTGAGCAACTCCCGTCGGACTGTTGGTGGAGAATTCAACATATTCCGACGTTTGACAACATGCGTGATTCTATCATGCGACACAAAAATATGTTTCCAAAATAGTCATCAAATTAAGGATTTAAGAATGGTACAAACCACGAATATGCTATATTGACTGAGGGACAGCTGATTTATTGTAATTAAATTTCTGTTGTTGAAGTTGGATTCAATCAAGAAAAGCGGAAATTATTTTTCATATTTCACACACGCAACCTTTGATATCGCACAATTCGATATGTCTTAATCCGTGTAACGTTGTGTGAGGGGCAGCTGGAAAATGATGGTGGGTTCGCGAAGAAACATCTCTTGTCCCAATTGCTAGACTAGACCAGAGGTCCAGAACCTCCCTCGTTTAGTAAAGAGGTTCATTGTGACTCTCGCTCCATCAATAACGGTCCACATATATATTTCCATGTAAGTTTAGTCTACCTATTATCTATATAAAAAATGTTAGCAGTACAAATTATTATTGTATAAAATTTATACAAATTACTAAAACTCATCATATTAGTTTGGAGATAATTCATAAATATAATTTAATTAAGAATTGATTGGCATATCTCTTATCTATATTATAAGGAGGTGGTGGAATTTCTTATATATTGATTGATTCCAGTCACCAACAAATCAATACTTTTCGCAACCCATGCAATTCAGCATTTGATATTTTAAGTAGTTAGCCTAAAAAATGTTATATGTAACAACACTTCCACATCACATCTCTCTCACATTTATATACAGTGGACTCCACACACATCAATGCTGACTAATGTAAGTGTGAAAATGTGTGTAAAGAGGGTTATATGTATCATTTCCCATTAGCCTATTAGTTTGTATTGTTGCAATCTTGTTCAAATTAAAAATTTGGCATCAACTTTGGCATCAACTTTGGCATCAACTTTGCCATCAACTTTGCCATCAACTTCGGCATCAACTCTTACCAATAATGTCAAGCTAACTTTCTTGCTGACACCGATCATATAAGACCAAACTAAATTGAAGCTAAGTTTACACAGCATATTCCAGATGTTGCATCGGCTTATTATGAAATTCCTCTGTCCACTGCCCTTTCTCTTACTCCCGCTGCTCATTCCGGCCATGGTTTTGCCGGAATATACCCGGCCATATCCACGGCCACTCATTTTCCGGCCTCATAATCGGTCGGACTCAGAGCCTCAACAGGTTAACCACATACACTTTCCTATTAGTTTTTTTTATTATTCTCATCTCATTCATAATTCAATCAATACCTAACAGGTACATATTTCGTTGGCCGGGCTAAATTACATGAGGATCACATGGATTACTTGGGATAAAGAGACTCAATCGGTGGTTGAGTATGGTAAAACGCCGGGAAGCCACGACGCCTCCTCCGTGGGAGAGACTACATCTTACCACTACTTTTTCTACACTTCTGGGGAAATTCACAACGTCAAAATCGGGCCGCTGGAGTCCAACACAACTTATTACTACAGATGCAGCAAATCGGGTCCGGAGTTCAGCTTCCGGACACCGCCGGCTGTTTTTCCGGTTGAGTTCGTCATTGCTGGTAAGTGGTGAATTTTACGTGGCATTTTTTTTGATCTATTTTTTGGAAGTTTGTTAGAGTCTGTTTGGTGGGTTGAGTGGAGTAGAAAACTTGCAAGCTCCCCATCATCATTATCGTACTTTGTTATCTTTATTTCTATAGATGCGGTTTCATGGAAAATACTATGATCACTTCTTTGCATACTTTCATACCATTTTTCTCTCACATTTATATACAGTGAGTCCCCACACCAACATGTGTATGCTCACTAATGGAGGTATGGAACTGTGTGTGAAAAGGAGGTGATGTAGATCATTTCCTACTCTCTTTCGTTTTCTGACTGTACATGGAAGACTGCACTTTAGCGTAGTTTAAAATTTACAAAGAGCAGTCCAACAGTGTGAAGATTTTTTCCCGCAAAAACAGAATTATCTCAGGCATGTTTGTCGAGGCAATGCTTCACAAGCATTTTGGCCAGAAACACATGATTTCATACTGGAATTCAAGGAAAGCTGCTACAATCGTATGCAAAACAGATATCAAATGGGAATGGTAGTAGATTGATGGCCTTTGTCACTTCGGGGGACCTCGTTTGGCAGACGGTTAGATCTGTAAGAGTTTCTCTAAACAAGAAGAATGAAAATGATGAAGTGGTGCACGAATGGATGGGCAATTGCCCTCCTTTGTCACTCCGGGTGGGTGAGCTAGTTTGACCGTAGGACTCCTGTTACGATTTCTCTAACTATCCTTTGGGTAAAGGAAGCACTGCATTTTCCCGAAAAACGAAATATTTATGTGGTTAGGAGCTTGACGTGAACTAAAAAAAAGGCTAAAAAATTCTCGAAGGGGTCCTATCTTGAGAATTTTTTTTGGTAACCTATGGGTATCCAAGTCCTTCGGACCTTTCTAGTCCTATAGGGGTTCATACACGACGACCCCCACGAACGAACCGGTTGAATTAGGGTCAATGCCCTAGGCCGTGACCCAAATGAGTTGTTTTGTCCCCAGTGGAATTTGAACCTGAATCCCCAATTGTGGGATTCAGGTCCTCTAGCACTAGGACAACCCACTTGGGTTCCTATCTCGAGAAATTTGATTACCATAATTCCGAGATAGCTCTATACTTAGAATGTGACTACAAATATATGTATATGATGTAAAGGAAGTGTGATTTGATATATAGAAAATTTCCCCAAAACTTATGTTCTTCCTTTTCTTCATGGTATCAGAATAGGGAGTTCTTGCGGTATCGTCATATACCGACTATTTTTTTCTGGCGAACAACCACCATGATGGCCGAAGAAGTGTTAATCGAAGCAGTAAAGATTTTGGGCCAACAGTTGACCAAGTTGGTAGATATGAATAATCCATCAATTGTTCTAGAGATCGTTAATGTTGTTGACGAAATCGTTCGAGAGATTTAGAAAGCAAAATTGTTGTCGGAGACCAGAACCTACGGGCAAAGACTGGATCAGGCCCAACCCATCTCCTTCCTCAGAACCACATGACAGATTCAGCAGCAGCATACCACCATGGCACGATGGCGGTTGTCGATCACAATTGGCGTAGCCATACAAACCTCATCCTTCAAGCGCAAATTTTGTGAACACTGCGGCAATCCTGGTCACCAGCAGCAGGAGTGTTATCAGTTGAACGGTTAACCCCTATTTTAATTGCCGCGGCGACATACATGTGCCATGGTGAATCACGGCATAGTGGGTGCTATAAGATATACAAAAGAAGAGGTCAGAATCACTAAGTACGTATCTGCAGCGACGAGAGTAGGGAGGCGACGTCCCGATGTCCATCTCGCTATTTTTGGAAGGCAGTGGTGTGAACTGACGAATGAGATGATTAGTTCTCATAAGAAACCTCAAAATGACGGAAGCAAAGATATTAGGGCAGGTGGGTGGGTGAAATTATCCTCATGCCCTCCAACTTTAAATGATGTAAATTACTTTCCTATTGGTTGTTTCGGAGATTCCGATGAATCATTGGCTCAAGTTAATTCATTTTCAAATAAGGGAGTGATTGGATATTTTACTGCAGTGCTATAGATACCGTGACTTACGATGCAGCAGATTTGATGACTAGTCACAGGTCCATAAAACATATGATTCAAATGGCTAATGGGGAGTTGCTCCTTGTGAATGAAGTTGGATCGATTAAATTGCTATTTCGTTGAATTTATCAAATTGCTTACTTGTGCCTAGATTATCTCACAAGTTGCTCTCGATCAGTCATGTTACCAAAGAGTTAAAATGCAAAGTGGTGATAAATCCTTCTTTCTGTGTATTGTAGGATATCCGGATGAGGGAGATCATTGAATGTGACACTGAGCGGGTCGGGCTATATTATGTTAATGAAGTAGTTATTCCTGGTGATGTCGTGAATGTGAGAGGAACAAAAGGTGATAAGGGATGGTTGTTACACAGATGGTTGGGTCATCCCTCTGATGGGTATCTTCAGACACTATTTCCTAAAAATTCTTGTTTTCCAATTTCGTGTCATGCGTGTGCATGATCTAAAACTCATAGGACATTTTTCCCACGTAGTTTGTCTCATTCTAATACTCCTTTTGATTTGATTCTTGCTGATGTATGGTGGGAGAGATTGAAAGTATTTCTTGTTTTGTTTGGATGATTCCACTAGAATGTGCTAAATTTATTTTTAAAAAATAAATAAGATGTGTTTTCAAAATTCCTGCAGTTTTACCAGTTGATTCATACTCAGTTTGGGATATCCCTTAAAGTTCTTCGTTCTGATAATGGGAGAGAAATTGTTAACCATTATATGAGTACATCTTGTGCTGAAAAGGGGATAATTCACCAAACTACATGTCTTTACACCCCTGAATAAAATGACATTACAGAACAACAAAATAGAATTTTGTTGGAAATTACTCATGCTGTTATGCTTGATTTTAGGGTTCCCTCTCATTTCTGGCCTGAATCTATTTTCACAATTGTGTAATTGTTAAATCGTCTCCCCACTAAGGTATTGAAACTTAAAACTCCTCTTCAAGCTCTATCATCACACCACAAAGTGCCCTCTTATCTCACTGTACCACCCGAGGTGTATGGATGTTCTG
>JAOYMZ010021319.1:0-18313 GCA_025802335.1 Pinguicula primuliflora
CCAATACAAGAAATCATACAAAAGAAGAATGTATTGGTACTGCTATATTTTTTAAATATATTTTTTTGGGTGGTACTAAGATTTGAACCTTTAACCTCACGCACACTCACGCCACTAAATCAAAGTCATCTTGGTCAGCCGAAAAATTATATTATTTATAATTTATTTAAATTATATTTATAATAAAAAACTATAATTGTCACTTATCTCTCACCCTAATTGCAAATACTGGACATAACACAAACAGAAGGTCGAAGGAGATCCGAGAAACAAAACTTATTGTCTTCGTAGAGTTGAAACTTGAAGCAGAGTTGAAAATACCTTTTGGAAATCAGATATGTTTCACAATTGCGTACTATTGCATCCGAAATTCGATCCGATATCCAAAATCCGACTAAGATAATCCAATTTTAAATTAATTGATTATGATTATTATTTTTCAAAATCCAAATTCAAAAAAAAAATAGAAAAATAATCCAAATCCAACCAATAACCCTAGCATTAATTGATGAAAATATAATAGTGAACAAGTGGCCAGAGGGTCATTCCCCTTACATGTCGTGGCTTTCTTTGAGGACAGATATTTAGACTGGTCAAAACGTGCAATGACCAGTTCAACCTCTTGTTGTTTTCAATGTGTGCGTGTTTCTGCTCAGCAGCTGCTTCGTTTATGGTTCCTGCTTCGTTTATGGCGTTCTCAAATCGGCACAGTGATTCACAGATATTGGGTTTTACTGTTCTCTCTATTACCCTTTCTGTCAAACCTTATCAGTGCAAGAATCTGAATTGAAGGCACCGTGTAGTCTCACTCTCACACCTTTCACAGTTACAGTAAATGTGTATTTCACACGCACCCACTTGGGTATCTGTGTGGAAAATGTCCTGTAGTCGCTTTCTCTTCTCTGATTCTCACGAGGAAAGAGACCCTACATCTTCCCATTTAGATCAACTTGGATTGGAGTCACGATTATTTTAGTAGTGTATTATATATTTTTTTATCGCACAAAAAAAACCTAACTTTTGCATCCCACAAGATGATGGATCCTGCCATTTATTAATACTATTCTATTTAACTATTTGTTATCCACCATGATTCTTCTCTGGCTGGTATTCCCAGCCCGGGGTATATGAACTGAAGCTGAAACAATTGCGGAGAGTTGCGTTTAGGGTTTTGTGTTTATTGGTAAAAGGGTAATCGAGATATGATTAGCTTTATTGGATTGACGCTCGTTTGCTATCTTCTTAACTTTTATTTTCCTCCGTGAACTCTTGGTTTATAATCTATCACTGCTTTTCCCATCCTCTACCGGATGAGGCCGTCACGGTAGGATTTGTACAGGTAGAGAAGATGGATTGATTATTCTTGGGTTTTCATTTGTGTCTTGATAAATATTAGAAATTCCGAATTTAATTTATCTCGGTATCCTTGTGGTAGCTGTTCAAGGAAAATTTGGGGTATGAATTTGCAGATTGAAGGACATTTGATTATGCTCTCTGATAATTGGTACAGTTCAAGATCCGAATCTTAGATTGTGCTTGAGCTTCCTCTTTGCTGATTATTCATAGAGTTGAAATTGCTGGATATTTTAAAACTTTGTGCATATTTTTTTTTAGTTTGAGATGCTCTCTATTTGCTAATATGCAGCTCTTCCGGTTGTAATAACTAATATGACTTAAAGCCGAGTATATTATTCACCCATCTTGATCAATAGCAACATAAGTAAGAAGTGATCATTACATCTTTGCTTGTAGTTGTGTTTGTCCATTCAGAAGTTTCCTCAAGAACGAAGAAAAAATTAGAAACTTGCCCGTGCCTTTTTGTTCTTAAAGATTTGATCTTGTTCATTCAGCATTTGTAACGCGTGTTAAGGAGTTGTGACTTTCCTTTACTGCAGGTAAGCATACTTGTTCCCCCTTTATCTCTTTACCAATAAGCCTTACTCACTCATCTTCCATTTGCTTGATATTTCACCCACTCACTTCGGGGCAACATGCAGATTCATGATTGACAAGTTTTTTGATTCTCTATCTAGTTATTAGATTTACATTATCATTACCCTTTTCTCGATAAATATTTTTCTCTAAGAAATTATTTGTAGATTCTCTTAAAGGAAATTATGTTAAATTGAATTGATGTCCCATTGAGTCTTTGATTGCTCTACCTAACAGTGTGAAGTTGTTGTGGAAGAGATTATTACTTCAGGATGATTCTGGATTGAAGAATGGCTGAAAAGAGCTTTCTTCAGCCCATTCATGGGTGAGATTTGGGGCTGAATTAGCTGCCGACTCATTCACTTAACCACTCAGTAGAATATGAAGACAGATCCATGCTACTGTGGTTGAGTGAATGATGCGGGAGATAGTTTCACGTCCCTCTCCCTCTGTGCTTGGACTGAAGGGAGCTCCTTTTGTTCTTCCTTTTTTTTTCTTGATTCCCATGTGACTTCCAAGTTTTTTCTATACTAATTTGAAGGAAAGTAAGATCACCCATCTTAATGCTTGTTTCTCACTTACAAAACTTCAAGCACTATGAAGCTTGGAGCTCAAACTGTGAAGGACTTATGTGCCTTCATTGTAGTCCAGTCATATGCTGTTTTCTTCTTGTGGGCTATCACTCTCTTGTTTCTTGCAGGCAAACTGTCGATGGTCTTGTTGTCTATATTTTTAAAAAAAAATTGGTTTCTGGATATGGATGATGATGGGCTATTTACTTGCCTTTGTAATGGAATGAATATATATGCTGGGTGTGCACTGATGAAACCAGTTCACGTGCTCTTCCTTTTTCACATATTGCACCATAATTTCATTCTAAATGCCATTGAAATGTCCTCGAGTCTCATACAATCAAGTCTACCTTCGGCTAAAGGGCACCAAATGTGCTTCCAAGATCTCCAATGCATCCTTTTGTGTTATCTCTCCAACCCCAAAACAAAGTGGAGAACATGCCTTAAATTTTTTCGATGATCCATTGTGGAGACTTCTTAATCACCATTTGGTAAGTCGACATACTATGAAGAACATGTTATGAGTTACTTTGTCGGTCGAAGGGCTCAAAGAGCTCTCCTCTCTTTTGGCCATGATACAATGGAGCTCTGAGATAGATGATGAGCAATAGGGTAGGGAGTGTGTTCGGTAGTAGGATAACTTAGTGATAAATTCATAATTCTGAGAATAATTTACTTTAACCAAATGTTTGGTATCCAACATAATTTTTTCCGGGTCGAAAGATTGAATCTTATGACCCGTCTCTAATCTTGCATTATGTGGGATTACTCAATTCCTACAAAATGAGTTAATTATTTTATCTCACTTAAAAATTACTTGTTACCTTTTTATTTTTTAACATAATTACACAATTATGTTATCTTATTCGCATCAATAGTGGATCATGAAACTCGCTGCCAAACTGGTAAAACAACTCTCACTTCCCCCTTCTCCAATCTGCAAAACCATAAAATCCAGAACAATCCATACTAACAATATCTGGGTAATGATTACCCCCAAAGGTGTAAGCATTTCCTATAACAGCAATGCTAGGTGTACCGGGCCACTGTTGTAACAGGCTCGGTATACCCAGTAGCAAGCTGCCATGTTTATAAATTGAAGGGTTAAATCGTATAAATTCAATGGCTAAATGCATAAATCTATGGGCTAAATGCCTAAACTCAAGGGCTAAATGCTATTTTACAAAATTAATATTACGGCGGCGAAGCCGCCGTTAAAATCTAAAACCCTATTTAAATGTTATAAACCCAAGAGCTAAATATAAATCAAATGGCTAAATACTATAAACCCAAGGGCTAAATGCTATTTTTCTAAATTAATATTACGATGGCTTCGCCGCCGAAAACATTTAAAATCCTATTTAAATGTTATAAACCCGAGTTAAATATAAACCTAAGGGCTAAATACTATAAACTCAATGGCTAAATACTATAAATTCCAGGGCTAAATGCTATTTTTCTAAATTTTAGAATTTTATTTTTTACTAATTATTTAAAATTTATTACAAATTAATGATTTTTTATTGTTAATAATACAAAATTGGTAATAATTACAAAATGGCCCTTGTACCGGGCGCAGGACAAGATGAGCCCGGTACAAGAACCATTTCTCTTCCTATAATGATACCAGATGTAAACTCTCTGGCTCCGTTTAGTAGGATTTTAAGGATTTAGAATATGGTGGGATTTTGAAATCTAAAGTTTAGTATTGAGAATAAATTGATGGAAAGATTTTAAAATTTATGTAAATTTACTATTTTATCTTTAATAGAATAATGAATTTTATTTTATTCTTAAATCAAATAATAAGTTTATGAAATAATTTCAAAATTTAAGTATAAATATAATTTTAGCCATACGAATTTTAAAATTTTATATATATTTTTTAAAAAAAATATTTTTGAATTATCTATATTTCGAAATAATTATTTTCGAATTATATTTAATTCGAATTATTTTTATTTTCGAAAAATAATATTTCGAAAAAAAAAATATTTTATTTTGAAATATATTTTTTTCGAAAAGAAAAATATTTCCGAAGAAAAATTATTTTCGAAAAGAAAAATTGAACTAGCTGCCACAGCGAAACCGATATGAGGCACCCTCTGTGCACCCCCCTTTTCCCCCCTTTTTGGGGTTTAGCTCTAGGGTTTATAGGGTTTAGCCTTAGGGTTTATTGAGTTTAGCCCTAGTGTTTATTGAGTTTAGTTCTTGGGTTTAAGAGATAGGGTTTTAGATTTTTTAATTCTAAAATTATAAATTTGTAAGATTAATACATTTTTACAATTTATACCACCAAAAAGGGGCGAAAAGGGAGGGAGTGCGCAGGGGTGCCCCAAAAGGGAGTGCCTCATATCGGGGTTCCTGCCACAGTGAGTTATCCAAGGAGCAAGATTTGTAGACGAACCCAAATTTCCAGCATTTCCGACCGAAGCTAATCCATATAATTCATGCTGTTGACATAACGCCCGGCAGCAGTTGAAACTGTGCGACTCCCATTGCCAACACTATCTCTAGCAGATCTATATGGTTTAATTTTATTAGGTTTTTCAGCTTGATAAGCACCTGAGTAGTATCTTGGTTCTTAGTGGAATACCCCGGATCTCCATAGTTCTTGAGTAGTATCCACCTGAGTAGTATCTTGGTTCACCAAGGCCCATGAAATCCCAAGAGTGAGCAGTATGAAGGCACCTTCTGGAATTGGAAAAAACTGACACAACTCCTAGCATATCTGAATTTCGGATATCAAATCAAATTCTTGACAAGGTTATGTTATTATTAGCATTTAATGACCTTACTTCAGTTCCATTCAATTTTCTTTTTGTGAAGTCACAAACATCATTCCAAAACCAAATATCATTTGAGTTTTCTTCACACAATCAAGGACAATACAAAAAACAAACGCGTTTATCCGAATATTTTTAGAGTTCAAACTTCATCATCAACTGTCATAGATTGTCCTTCTTCATTAGCCTCAGTCTCATTCTCAACCTCAGGATCCGACTCAAACTCATCGTTATTCAGATCACGAATTGTTTCACTTTCATTCAATGAATGCAACTTGAAAGTGAGAATTTGTTTGAGTAAGAAAAAGAAAAGAACTAAGAAGAATGAAAAAGAAGTCGTGCATTTTTTTTGAAGAAGAAGAATAAGATGTAAAATCCTTATTTATCTGTTCGAAAAAAATTTCATCTTAAATTTTCATGGACCGGCCAAAATCAAAACTTAATGCGCCAAATAAAACTAAAAATTGTAGGTATGTAATGCTTGGTCATCCCGTCCGTTTAGACGACCGGGGCGGCCGCCTTGTCGGGGTGGATGGGGCGGCCGACAAGGTGCCCGGGGTGGCTGCCCCAGTGGCCGGGCCACGTGTCACTGCGAATCGGCCAAGTCGGTGCGTCATCCATGTTTCGGGCGACAAGGCGGCCGCCCTGACGCCGGGGCAGCTGCCTTTTAGAACACTGCTCCACAGAGATCCAAGAAATGGAAGCTTACAGACAAGTGCAAAATGATGACCACAATCACAAGCAATTTTGATCAACCAAAGTTTATAATATCAGAATTTCAAAACAAGTCACAACATAAATAATTGTATATGAATAATCTTAAAACCAAATAAATCTAATGATAATAGACCACGACGCCGTTGGGTTAGATCAAGCCTCCTTGTGTTGGACGGCTGATCAAGAAGGATAGTCTATCGACGGACGCCTTCTATTTCCTGAAACACAGGACAGTCCACATAGGGGACAATCATATCAGAAGAATAAGGGCATTCGAACCTTGTAAAAACCTTGTTTGCGAGGTTGCAAGTGAATAGCTGCGTCGAGGATATAAGAATGTCCTTGCCGTCATTCATGAACCATATTCCCCGTATCCGAAGAGGTGGTTTATGACGGCCTGGAGTTATGTCCATCAAGTACTTCCATGAATGATCCTCGTTCATCACCCACAAACGCATAAATCCTTTTTCCTTGTATATGGTCCATACATACAAAGTGTCTCTAAGAGTAGATAACTTAAAATATATGTCCAACCTATGCTCAACGAATTCGGGCAACGGAATCAAATGCAATTGATCATCTTTCGAATCAAATTTCAGTAAAAAAATTTTTCTCCCGTCCTCGAACGGTACCACAACCCAATATATTGCCCCATCAGTAGACACACTCAGGGTACGTAATAAATAGTGATTGCTATCTTTTGAGCTCCAAGTGCTACTCTTACAAGAGTAAACTAACAACTTCTTCTCAAAAACAAGGACAATTTTGAAACCACCAGAGATTTGATCATAACAAATACCTTGCATAGATTCGTGGTCATCAGGCCCCGTAACTGGATACGAGATTTTCCTCCACTTTTGAGTGGACGGATTCCACAAAATGCAATAGAATCCATTGGCATATTTTGCTCTAAGAAATACTAACCCATTATAGCTGCACTTCATATGGCACCAACGCATGTCGTGGCCAAGATCCAATACTAATTCCTCATGCTCCACCTGTCCATTCTTCAATTTAATCACAGGGTACATGCATATAAAAGTTCTACCTCCGCCGGTGCCAATAAAGTAATTACTCGGATTCGATTTCTTATATTTTTGGAACAGGGTTGCGCTGACATCTGAGGTCATGTGTTGCCATGACTTGGAAACGCATTGAAATCGGTGCAGAGACTTCGTTGGTAGATTGGAGATCACCATTTCTTCTATTTCCGTTGGGATAGAAAATCCGACGTCGTTAATGTCATTTGATTTCACCGGCTTCTTATTTTGTCTGCACATTAAGGGAAGTAATCAACACCCTATACCGGTCGAAAATATGAAAAAAGGTAGTACCTTTTCCAAATTCTTCTTCCGCAGCGGGAGATTCCGCGCGATGAGGATGGTGTTAGATCTAGAGACGGTGGAAGAGACTTCGCCGGAAGATTGGAGATCCCCATTTCTTCAATTTCCCGTGGGATTGAGAATTTGCCGTCGCCAACGTCAATTGATTTAACCCGTTTTATATTTCCTCTGCACATTAAGGGAATAATAAATCAACACCCTTTACAAACATACGATCATAAATTAGGTCGAAAATAGTGAATAGAAATACCTATCCCACATTCTTCTTCGGCCGCTGCGCTGGAGATGCTGCGAGAGGCGGATGGTATCGTTAGTGGCTCAGATCCGGAAAACGAATGAATGAGACGGGTAGCACCTTCTTTATGAGCGAGCACCCCGAACTTTGGGCAAAATGAAACGTTTGTCGATAAACAGTTTTTGTATGCGTGCGCCTGTGTGTTCGATCGAGGATCAGAAAGTGAGCCGACAGCTTATGTTTGACGGGGCAGAGAAGAAGGATGTAAGAAGAAGGATATCTATATATTATTTATTGATAAAACGGGGCAGTAAAGTAAACCCAAGTTTTCAACTGTGTTAGAATTCTAGTGCTGTTGGGATACGTCGAAAATCCATTTATTTATTTTTATATTTTTTTTTGTTAAGTTTTATGTTAGTATTCTCATGCTATTTGAGATGTTTCGAAAATTCATTTATTTATTTAATTTATATACGCAACACAAGAATGAGGTATATAACATTTTAAAATAATTTTATATAGTTTTAAATGAAATCAACAATTTAATTAATTAAGTGGATAAAATTCTCTCCAACACAACACGCCTAACTCTTACACAGATTTTCAAATACAGGACGGTATGGTGCGGCACCATACCGTGCCGAATATGCATCCTCGACCGTCGGATCTACAATCCGACGGTCTAGACACAACTACTGTTTAGCCCTAGGGTTTTAGGATTAAGCCCTTGGGTTTTTAGGGTTTAGCCCTTGGGTTTTTAGATTTAAATAGGGTTTATAACATTTAAATAGGATTTTAGATTTTTTCGGCAGCGAAGCCACCGTAATATTATTTAGAAAAATAGTATTATCCAATAGCAATATTTTTATTATATAATCCGACGGTCGAGATGCATATTCGGCACGGTAGGGTGCCATTCGGCACCATACCGTACTGCATTTGAAAATTACTCTTAACTCTTAACTCAACTGACAACTCCTTCCTTTTTTTTGGTAAAAAAAAGACTTTCATTCCATTTCTCTTGTATTTACATGTTCAAAATCGCTTTCCCGACACTACGGTACACTTAATCTGACAAAAAATACCGGGACACTGCATCCATTCAGTCATCATTGTGTTAGCTGTTAATCTGCCTCTTGCTTGTAGGCAATGGAAGTTCTGAATCGTTATGTATTGTGCTACTGTAAAACCGTATTCAGACTCTAATTCGATATCGAAACGAACCTCATTTCGTTCTTTCCATAAACTCCATGCCGTGACATGCCATATTGCTTTCCATGCATCTCGATTTTGATTAGAAGTATAGCGTCTCATACATTTACGAAAGTGGGACAAGGCAGAAATTTTGTCATTACCTGCTGGGACCTGTAGCCAGGAATAAATCTCCTGCCATAGCTCCTGCGCATGTTCACAGGCGAATAGGAGGTGAACTGCAGTTTCCTGGTGCAGTCCACATCAGATGCACCTAGCTGATTCGGAATTGATCTGCAACCCTCTGCTTAGTAAATTGTCCATGGTTGCTATACGGTTGCACAATAACCTCCAACTGAAGTATTGAATTCTCCTAGGCGCAATGCTGCCCCAGACTTCTGCCAAGTTTTTGCGATCCTCAGGGTCCGAACTCTGTTGCAATGCTTCCTTTATTTTATAAGCTGATCTCACAGTGAATATACCGTTCGTTGATAATCTCCACTTCCACTTATCCTCCTTTGAGCGATCCAGGTGAAGATGGGATATTTTTTCCCGCAGCAGGAGCAGGCGATCATTCTCCCAGTGACGTAGCCCTCTTTGAAAAGAGAGATTCCATTCGGTTGGCTGGTAGTTTTGCACAGCAGAATCAAACAGTTCACGAATGGCAGCATTTTTTTGTTGAGAGAGTTGATATAGGTCACTAAATAGCACAGCAAGAGAGCCATCTCCTGACCAATCTGTCCTCCAGAAAAGCGATGAGGAACCATCTCCCACACTTAGGTACAGATTATCAGTGAACCAGTGATGCTTCACAGTTTCTTCCCATATACATGTCCATACCTTCGATGTTTTATCAGGCAGTGTGAGTAATCTCAAATCTGCCATCCTGTCAGTGGGCCTGGGGTATTTCGCACATATGACTTGCCCCCAAATACTCATACGATCCTGCTTTAGTCTCCACATCCACTTAGCAAGTAGAGCATTGTTCATCTGGCTTAGATTTTTCACACCCAAGCCTCCATCTTTGATTTCCAGACAAATGTGCTTCCAACTGATCCAGTGAATTGGCTGTTCCTGGTTTTGCCTTTTCTGCCAGAGGAATTTCCTCATCACTTTGATCATGTTTTTCAGAACGCATTTAGGAGCCTTGAAGATCGACGAATAATAGATTGCTAGATTAGATAGCACTGCTCGTATTAACGTGATCCTTCTTGCAAAGGATAGAAGCTTATTCTCCCAACTCTTTAGATGTTGTTTCATCCCTTTCAACATTGTTTCCCACATCTTAGCTCTGTCGGATTATCTCCGATGGGTAAGCCTAGGTAGGTGAAGGGAAAGTTACCAATTTTGCAGCTTAGCAGAGTTGCAATCTATTCCTGCTGAGTTGCTTGCAGATTGAGTCCAAAAACTTGACTTTTGCTGAAGTTAATAGTAAGCCCAGATAATAATTCAAAGATGTTCAGGATACTTTTAAGAGCCACAACATTTTATTGCGTTCCCTCAGCAAGTAGAAGGGTGTCGTCGGCGAATTGTAAATGAGACAAATGTACCCCAGACACTTCTACTCCTCTTATAAAGTTTAGCTCGCGTGCTCTCTCCAATAATAGATTTAATCCTTCTATTACAACCAAGAACTATAGTGGAGAAAGAGGATCTCGTAAACCTCTCTTGAAATCAAAGGAATCTGTCGAGCTTCCATTAATCCGTACCATTCCGTGAGCTGAGGAGGCACAAGATTTCATCCATTCAATCAACTTCTGACAAAAGCCCATTTCTGACAGCATACTGCATAAGAAACTTCAACTTACTGAGTCAAAAGCATTGGAAAAATCAACCTTAAAAAGCATCAGAGGTTTCTTCAATCGTTTATAACTGTGTAATATGTCACTTGCGATCAGCACCCCATCCAGGATTTGTCTATTCTTTAAGAAGCCAGATTGACTTGGTGATATCAGATTTCTCATTACCAATCCCAGTCTACTTGACAGTAACTTAGAAAGGATTTTGTATGAACTACTTATCAGCGAGATCGGGCGATACTGATCTAGAGTGACAAGACTAGTGATCTTGGGGGCTCGTGTTATAACTGTAGCAGCTAAACCTTTGCTTATCTTACCCGATACATGAAACTCCTGTATGAAGTTTATAAACTCCTGTTTCACCACCTCCCAATTTTTCTGCAAGAAATTAAACCCATCTGCACCCGGACACTTTGAAGGGGAACAACTCCTTACTGTAGTCTCAATCTTCTGCTCTGTAAAAGGGCTGATCAACATCTCATTTTCTTCTTCAGTCACCAGAGTTCTGGATGATAAAATCTAAGCCTTATCCTTCATTCAAAAGGAGAACCATTATATGTCTGATGGCCTCTTAAGATTATAGGAAGATGCCTAGATGGAGATTACAAGTTAAGGGTGATTAACATCTACTCCCCAAACACGATTCAAGGTAAAAGATTATTTTGGAGCCGCATATTGCAGAGGGCATCACACAAATTATGACACTAAGAGTTTCTGAAAGAGAAATACATGAGTTCAGCGAGTTTTTACGTGAAGCTCAAATGATAGATCTTCCCTTGCAAATTAGAAAGTTTACCTTGTATCAACTAGGAGGAACAAGTGCTAGTCGATTGAACAGATATTTGAATGTTTAATTAGTAGAAATTGGTTAGAATATATTAAATTAAAAGTTATATAATTAGTACAAATTGGTTAGAATATTTGTGATCTTATATATTAAAAAACCAAATCCAGCCGAGATGGTAGTCATCCTACGCGAGATGGGATGGAGACGCGGGATCGAATCTTGGAAGCACCATCAATTTTTTAGATTTTGAATTTTAAAAATTTTAAAAAAAAATTAATGGCAGCCCCCCGAAACGCGGGGACTGCATAGCACCGCACCCCCCGCTCCCCCAAATAAGGTGATGTCTTGGGCAATACAATTTATTTACTTATAATTTATTTATAAATTAAAATTTATACAAAAAAATATATTAATATAATTTTAATGTTTAGGTTTATAATATTGTGCATTTTAATGCAATAGTTCGGTATCACCGTACTTTTGATCCCCCTAATACTGTGTTTTATGTCTACTTCGTCTATTTTATGCTGGAATTGTCAGGGATTGGAAAGCTCCTCATCTGTGGCCACTCTGTAGTATTTCCTTAATACCTTTCAAATTTCAATTGCTATTATCCTTGAACCTCGAATAAGCCAAGCGACTGCCCTAAAGACCATCAAGTCCATCGGCTTCCCGTTCTCTCACCGCGTAGAAGCTGTTGGCTCTGCCGGCGGGATATGGGTCATATGGAAACAGGAGGCGGTAGTACGAATCTTGTTAAACAACTGGCAGTTTATTCATATGGCAATCTTGTTAAACAACAGGAGCCGGTCCGACATACGCCTCGACTGGCTTCGGACCATTGTGCATTGATTTCAACTTTGGAAGGTAACAACCAGGCTCAACCTGCATGGAGACCATTCCGGTACCTATCCGCCTGGGAGCTCCACGGCAACTGGTCGAAGTGGTGTGTAGAAACTTGGCCGTCGGGTGCTCCATTCGTGGATGCTTTATCTCTTTTTTCAGGAGTGTTGCGTTCACTGGAAGAATACAATCTTTGGAGATCTAAATATCCAGAAACGACGATTGTTAGGCAGGCTTGATTGTATCCAATGGCATAGCCGGCTTTTCCTTGATCGTGGCTTGTTGAAGCTGGAAGCTAAATTGTGGAAACAGCTGAAGCAACTGATCTCGCAGGAACATGAGTTGAGGCTTCAGAACAGACGTGCGCTATGGATGGTTCACGGGGATCGCAACACGCGAACATTCCACCTGCGCCATAGGATGAAGAAATCTGTGAAGTGGATCAATAGACTCTGGAAAAGGTCAGGCGAATGGACAACTGATACAACGGTCATTACAGCTGAGATGACCTCTTTTTTCATAGACCTGTACAAGGAACCTTCGACCTCTCCAGCGAGTACATATGAGGTTGGGGCCATTTCCCTGTTCTGTCTGAAGCCTCTCGCATGTTCTTACATAGGGAGGTGGATGCCATGGAAATAAGATGAGCAATTTTCAACATGGGTCCCCATAAGGCGGCGGGTCCTGACGGGTTCATTCCCAGCTTCTTCCACATAATTGGGAAGTTATAGGAGGGTCACTAACTGAGATGGTTGTAGAGGTCTTCCGTGATGGAGCGATCAATCCGAAACTGAGTCGTAGAACTATTGTGTTGATTTCCAAGATGAAGGAGGCTTGCGAGCCCGAGCACTTCCGCCCCATCAGTTTGGTCAATGTTGCAGCGAAGGTTATTTCCAAGGTCATATCTAGCAGGCTCTGCCCCATCATGCCCCTGCTTGTCGCCCAGACTCAGACCAGTTTCATCAATGGGCGCAGCATAGTTGAGAACATCATAACCATCCAGGAAGTTATCCATGACATCGACAAGCAAAAATATGGTAGAAAGTGGATGGCCATGAAAATAGACTTCATCAAGGCTTTTGATCGCCTAAGCTGGAGCTTCATTGCGGAGACATTAAAGGATGTAGGCATCTTTGCTGGTTTTGAGAAGGTCATCATAAACTCTCTTCATTCCAAATCCCTACAGGTGTTATGGAATGGCACCTTGGGGCCGCCATTCAAACCGCAACAGGGGGTTAGACAGGGTGACCCTGTTTCACCCTATATCTTTGTCCTGTGCTGTGGCAACCAACATTACTCCCCTGTATTTACCTTTCAGAAAGGTGGTGTCAATCCCAATCACCTTCTTCATGAAGGCGTAACCCCTTATCGATGCCTCGAATGCCAAAAAACAATACAGGAATCTGTTGTTACTGTCAACCTCTATGTGAGTTACGGTCCCTGGATTCAACTGTTCGAGGAGATAAAAGTGGGATGCAAGTTTGTTGTAGTTTTCTTCGGGCAAACCTCGGACGATGTTTTGAGCACGTCTCATCCCCCACCATGCTTTGTCATAACTTACCTGTGCTCCTTGGTTCGTGCGAACTAGTGACTGGATTGTTTTAGGAGCAAGCCCTTTCCCAACACCGATCAATTGAGGAGCAACAAGTTCCCCTATCACGACAGATGTCTCCTGTCGATGGCTTGCATGTCTGTGCTCGAGAGAAGAGTTATGATCTCCACTGTAAGTTCGGATTGTAAAATATTCTGATTCATCACAGACTTTCTCCCCTCGGACGCTCCATTGGACGTTTTGATCAACGCAGCACACGACTAACAAAGACTTGCTTGATTTTCTTGTGCGAATTTCAAAATTACCATCAAATGCGGTGACAATCAATTTCTTCATCAATTGCTCTTTATAGTCGTAATATTGACCTATATGGATGTCTGATCCATCCACAAACGTATCAAGGGGTGGCGGTATTAACTCATCACCTATTAATACTTTCTCATACTCGTTTATAGGATCATTGTATGGATGTAAATCATGTATCGAATCATCTAGAGGCTGAGACTCATATATCATCGGATCATTTAGAGGCGGAGACTCAAGTATCGAATCATCCAGAGGCTGAGACTCATCGGACTGTGAAATACTTGCCTAACATACTGGCTTGTAAGATCCAAGTTTCGACGTACTGCCATTTTGATTCCGTGTGTGGTGGGCGGCTCTCTTACGTACTACAGATCGGGGGGTGCATCCAGAGTTTCTCGATTTTCAATTCTCATCACAGGACTGAAGTAGTCGTCATAGAAATTTCTATCAACTTGCTCGTCATCCGGTTCCCCTTAGGATGCAAAATAACTTACAACGTGTGCCTCGTTGAATTCTCGTTCTCATGTTGGCCTAAAAATCCTAAAACATCGTCGTCATCACGCAAAAAAATGGTAGACCCAACATGGTAGCACTTTCTGTTGGGATTGTACTGCAAAACTAGATCAAATATATCTTTACTAAGTCTAAATCTATTGTACACAAGATCTAACAGAGATGCAAACAATATGTTCTCCTCGATTCGAGCAGCTCTTAAATTATATTCGACGTTTGCCATTCTAATATCTGGATGATCATTTACTTCAAAAAAATTGCAATCTTATAAAATAGAGTCATCATCATCTGCAAACAATAGGAAATAGAGCATCGTATGTAAATGTTAGGAAATAATAGAGTCGGGTATGACGACGAAATTGGTCATGTTAAGACCCAATGAATGAACGACGACTAGTCCTGTGAGAAACGAAACAACCCATTCACTTTCACGCTCTCATTCTTATAATGTAATGAAGCGATCCTACTGTAAATACCATACAGAAGTGTAAATCTCACACGAAAATGCATGTCCCATCTCTCGATTGTAACGATAGTGCTATAAATAAGCTAGAACTCAGAGTCAAACGCACTCAGCTTAAAATGCACCATTTTCACACTGAGCCCGTCGATGATCTCTCTCTCTCCTTTTCCCTCTGAATATATTTTCGGACCAATCGTTGAGCCGGGAAGGGTGAAGAAATGGAAAAATGAAACAAAAAAATGCAGATTTTCGGTTTTTCGATCATCGTATTTTCATATGGTCGCAGATGGATTTGACGGAATTGGGTGTGGTTAAATTAAGTGGATGTTTAGTAATAACCGTTTAGTGCGTAAACTAAAATATATTCGATTTTTTATTTATTTTTAAAAATGAATATTATATTTGCAATTTATTTTTTTTAAGATCACTTTTCAAAAATAAATCTTTCATAAATTTACTTTTGCGAACAACAGGGAAGAGTTCGAAAATTTAACTTATGATACTTGTTGAGAGGAGCCCACGATGATGTCCACATTGAATGACAGGAGCAGTGGTGGCCCTTAACGGCCATAATATGTGGCGGTTATGTTAAAAGATAAGTTTTTTCTTTGACCCTCATGGCTTAAAATAATCAAAACAATTTGGTAGGGTAGTAATTATGTAAACTTCTGAATAAGAGGTCTCGATTTCAACCCCATCAAAAGTGCTTAATCAGGCCTAATCCATAGGAGCCTTTGAGCTGGGTGCAGTCCCCCTAAATTAGTCGGGAGTATATAAAACTCTTAAATGATGGGGAGGAGCGAGAGTATTTATCTCAACTTACCTACAAAAAAAATTGGCGAAAAATGTAATTCTATCAATCCATTAAGAATATGCTACTTGTACCCTCAACTTTAACACACTTTCATAAACCCACTTATGTGGCAACCATCACACATTAAAAAATGAGTGTAGTTGTGTGTGTGGTTGTGATGAGTGCCACATAAGGGGGTGTATGAAGTGTGTCAAATTTGAGGGTACATGTAGCATTGCTCATCCATTAAAGCTTTAATCAGCCTATTATAATTATGGGCCCAAAGATTGCCATAGATCCTCATGTAAATTATTTATTTGTTTCCTAATTTTCCACTGTACATTATTCGGGACAATGATGCCACATGTACAAAATATTTTTGTATAAAATTTATAATAACTAATAGCACATATAAATGTGGATGATACGCCAATCAAATTTCCGTGGTTCCAATGGCAGTGTCACATGTGCATATATTATTGGTTAGTATAAATTTTGTACAAAAATATTTTTTATATGTAACATTATTCCATTTCAAATAGTTTCCTTAACAAAAATAATAATAAAAAAGTATTCCGGGTAGTCTACTTTTCTCCAACTTATGTACATTTGCATGCAATCAAGGCTTAGGATAGACTCAATATGAGAGGAAAAACAAAACATCATACAAATGGACCAAGAGCGAATCTAGGAATGATATTTATCCCGGGCTGGACTTTAGAAATATCAAAATTGACCCCTGACTGATCTTAAAAATTCTCGGACTCGCCAAAATTGATCCCGAACTACCAACCGGACCCACCAAAGTTAGGTTGGCCCTTGAAATGGACCGTTCAAAATGGAGTTGTTGAAGTATCATATTCTGGCACCACATAAATTTATGGTAAAGGAAACGCTATGTACCGCCAATTTATTGGCCAAGGAAAAGATGTAGCTCATAATTTGTAAACACAAATCATTCATTAAATTCACAATTTTGTTCGTCATGTCACACCTTTAAAAAAAAAGAGTCAAGTATGTTACTCTCACTGGCGGAACCCTTTAGGACCCGGGTCCTAAATTTTATTTTAAAATATATGTTAATATAATTAATTAGTTTGTAAATTTTTCTATGAACTAATAATTAGTTTTTTGTTATTTTTCCTCCTATTTCTTTTTTTTCCTAATTCTTTGGTACATCTTCTATATTTGTTTTCTTATGTTGATGCGATTTTTGAACCGGTTTTAAATTTTAATTGCAGCGTTCGAAAGATATCTATTATGATCTGGGTTAAGTTTATTACTCTTAAAACTTATATTTAAAAGGTTTTAGTTTGTCTAGGTAGCGAAGCAACCGAAATCAAATATATGACCGGGTCTTAAGTGGTTTTAACAATAGGATTCTGAAATAGTGGAGAATTTTGATTTCGGTGACTTGAAGTCATCGAAAATGGATCTATAGAATTTTCAGTTAGAAAAATTCGGTAAGCATATCGTCTCTCTCATGAGAAGTACTACAATTATCAAAACCATTATATATCGATTATGATGCACAAAAAATTTTCTACCACTTCTAATTGCCAAAAATAAAATATGATAGTTTATTGAATTCTCGTATGGGGGCGATTCCAGAACTGACCACAAATTTCGGTTACAATGGCTTCACCGAAAAAATAAAATCTTAAAAACATGCATTCAAAACATTAAATGTTTACATAAAACTTTTTGTATCACTTTCAAAATAAAAAATTTGATAGGGTAGAGTCTTCTTTGCAAAAGAATTCTAAAACTGGTATTATACTTTTTTCATGATTGTAAGTGCCCAAAATATTTTATTTGCCAAATTAAGTACACAAAAAATTGATATGTGTGCCATTTATGTTAATTTTGTATGCACATAATGAATATAAGTATGGAACAGATTTATTTTTTAATGTTATTTTTATGTACATTTATATTATTTTAATATTAGATTTTGTTGACATTTTATTATACATCTAATTTAACACTCATATATAATTCCGTCAACTGACACTGTTTATTGCCGAAATTGACTATACCGATAATGAGCTCATATACAAGAGACTAATCTCATGCTCTGGTGGTATTATGACGACTTTTTTACGTTTAATTTCATTTCACATTGTTCTATTGGGTTAAGTAGTCCTAAATAGATTTTAGAAAATTACGGCGACACGAAGTCGCCGGAACCCTGTCAGATCATGGGTTTTTTTATCTACTGTGTATGGACTCTCTATTGATATAGTCAATTTCGACAGCGAGCGGTGATATTAGTCAAAATTATAAATGAGTGTTTAATTCGATGTATAGTAAGATGTCAATGGAAACGCTCACTATAATTATTAATACATATTATATATACAGAATCGTTCCTATGGTCAGTTTTACGGTGGTCAGTTTTCCGTTGCGTGGACAATTTTTTCAATTAGCCATCCGTTCTCGAAATTGATCGCACCATTGGAAAGATTATACATTGAATTG
>JAOYMZ010021330.1:0-18299 GCA_025802335.1 Pinguicula primuliflora
GCTTGAAGTTGCTTCTGGTTGCTCCTGAGAGTACTTGAATAATTCTGCACACGAGTACTACACTGTTCTGTGACTCTGTTATTATCTGTGATCTGTGAATATGTCTGCCAGAATTGAAATTGCTCAGTTTGATGGGAAAGGGGATTTTGTGACTTGGGCTAGAGGTATGAAATCTGTTCTGTCTCATTGTAAAGTACATTATACCTTAAAACGTATTAAAGATTGGCCTGAGAGTGATGAGCTTGTACTGGACGAAGAAGAGTCTACATTAGGTCAGAACACCTTTAACGATGATGATTTGATTCAGTTTATGTCTGAGTGTCAAAAAATTAATTTTTCTTTGAATAGTCAGTCTATTTATCTTGAGCAGTCGATCCCAAAATCTTTTTCAGATAGTTTTCAAACAGTCCCTGTTTTTTAAACTAATTCTACCGTGTCTTTTAGTTCAAGTCAGGATTATGTCTTAGTTGTTTTTGATTTTGAGAATACTGATGAATGGGTTCTAGATTCAGGCTGCACTTATCATATGACACCTAATCTAAACTGGTTTGATTCCTTAGACAAGTCTAAAATTGGTAAGGCAGTGATGGGCAATGATAATGTGTGTGAAATAGTAGGTACTGGTTCTATTTCTTTGAAGTTAGATAATGGGAACAGAGAGAAATTGACTAATATTAGATATATACCTGATCTTAAGAAGAATTTAATATCACTTGGCATGTTAGAAGAATCTGGTTGCTGGTATACATCTAGGAATGACATGCTTTCTGTTTTTAGAAATGATTCCATTGTCATGACGGGTACTAGGAGGAATAGATTATATTTTTTGAATGGTAAAACTGCATCAGATAGCACTCTTTTGGTTTCTGAAATTGATTTAACTAAACTTTGGCATTTGAGACTAGGTCATATAGGTGAGAAGAATTTGAAATTGTTGCATGATAAAGGTCTTCTAGGTAAACATAAATTTAATGACTTATCTTTTTGTAAACCTTGTGTGTTAGGAAAGCAACATAAACTTACATTTCCTAACACACAAGGTTAGGAAATGTACATTTCCTAAAGTTGTTCATGTTTCTAAACAGTGCCTGGACTATGTACATTCTGATTTATGGGATCCTGTTAGTGAGTCTACTCATGGGGGGCAAGGTATTTCATGTCTGTTGTTGATGATTTCAGTCGTAGAGTTTGGGTTGTTTTGTTGAAATCTAAAGATTAGGCATTTTCTAAATTTAAAGAGTGGAAACAACTTATTGAAACTCAGAAATCTAATAAGGTCAAATACTTGAGAACTGATAATGGCTTAGAGTTTTGTAATTCTGATTTTGATTCTTTCTGTGCTTTGCATGGTATAACTAGACATCATTCAGTTAGACACACACCACAGCAAAATGGAGTAACTGAATGCATGAATAGGACGTTTTTAAATAAAGTCAGATGCATGCTTGTCACTTCTGGTATGTCTAAAAAGTTTTGGGGTGAAGTTTTGTATACTGCTGATTTTCTTGCCAATAGAAGTCCTTCTAGTTCTGTTAATTTCAACTGTCCTGAATTTATTTGGCATGAATCTGCTTTAAACCTTACAAATCTGAAAGTTTTTGGTTGTGCTGCTTATGTTCATAATAAACTGGGTAAATTAGATCCAAGGTCGCTTAAATGTGTCTTTTTGGGTTATCAGGAAGGTGTTAAGGGTTATAGACTGTGCGATAGGTCAGTTCCTGGCTGAAAGTCTTAATTAGTAGAGATGTTATATTTAATGAATCTAAATTTCCATGCTTAGGTCAGGGTTTACCTGCTACTGTTCCTGTCTCATCTGAATATGTCCCAAGTTGAGACTTTGGTCCCTGCTACTGATTGTGCACCACCTCAGGTTGACAATTTATCTGTTGATTTGCATGTTTCTTCTGGTGTTTAGAATATAAATGCTTCTGAACCTTCTATTGTGCACTCTGATGGGACTGATTTGTCTGATTATCAGTTAGTTAGAGATAGGACAAGAAGAACTGTTAAACTTAATCTGAAATATGCTAATTTTGCTGAGATAGTAGATTATGCTTTTCTGGTCAGTCAAGAAATCATGCATTATGAGCCTGAATTTTATTTGGATGCCATTAATTGTTCTGATTCTGTGAAATGGATTGTTGCTATGAATGATGAGATTAAATCTTTAGATCAAAATGGTACTTGGGTCCTTGTTCCTAAACTTATTGGTAGGAAGGTAATAGGTTGTAAATGGATACATAAAATCAAAGATGGTAATGGTGAATCTGAACCTATTAGATATAAGGTCAGATTAGTTGCTAAAGGGTTTAGTCAACGAGAAGGGATAGATTATAATGAAATCTTTGCACCTTTTGTGAAATTCAAGACTATTCGTATACTGTTATCACTTGCTGCATGCTATGATTTAGAGTGTGATTAGTTAGATGTTAAGACTGCATTTTTATATGGTGAGTTGGATGAAGAAATTTTCATAGAACAACCACTTGGATATGTTGATGCTTTAAAATCTGATCATGTATGCTTACTAAAAAGGTCTTTATATGGTCTAAAACAGGCTCCCAGATAATGGAATAGGTGTTTTGACAGTTTTATTACTAATCTTGGTTTTGTTCGTAGCTTATATGACAGTTGCTTTATTTCTTGATACAAGAGCATGCTACTGTTTATCTATTGTTTTATGTGGATGATAGGTTGATTATTAGTGCTTCTAGACAAGACATAAATAATCTGAAGTTGAAAATGAAATCAGAATTTGAGATGAAAGACTTAGGTGAGGCTAGAAAGATTCTTGGTATGCAAATTGACAGAAATAGGACTGCTGGAACTTTGAAGTTGCATCAATCTGATTATATTCATAAACTGTTGGATAAATTTGGTTTTTCAGATGTCAAATCTGTTTCATCATCGATTGCTTTGCATTTTAAGTTGAGTAAATTGCAATGTCCATCTACACCTTCTGATACTTTAGAAATGGAGAAAGTGCCTTATTCTAACGTTTTGGGTTCACTTATGTTTGTTATGGTTAGCACTAGACCTGATCTTTCTTATGCTATCTCTTTCTTGAGTCGGTTTATGTCTAATCCAGGTCTTGAACATTAGTCTGCTTTAAAATGGGTTCTTAGGTATCTTAAGGGTACTTCTGATTTGGGTTTAATGTTCAAGAAGAATGCTGATCAAACTGGTTTATGTGGCTATGTGGATTCTGATTATGCTGGAGACTTAGACACTAGGAAATCAACTACATGTTATCAATTCTTGTTGACTGGTAACTGTATTAGCTGGAAAATGCAATTACAACACATTGTTGCACTCTCAACCACTGAATCTGAATACATTGCTTTAACGGATTGTTTTAAGGAATGCATGTAGCTTCAAGGCTTACTTTCTGAATGTAAAATACTCTCTGGTGTTGGTACTGTCTTCTGTGATAGTCAATCAGCTATACATTTAGCTAGAAATCTTGTTTTTCATGAAAGGTCTACGTATATTGATGTCAAGCTGCATTTTATTCGTGATATGGTTGCTTATGGACAGGTTAAACTTGAGAAAATTGACACTAAAATTAATTCTGTTGATATGAGGACTAAAGTAGTTGCTAATTTGAAGCTGAAATTTTGTGTTGAGTGTTTGGGCATGAGTTCTGCTATCTGATGCTGTTTACCTTCTGCCACGCTACACTGTTATCTAATTTTGCCTTTGCAGGAAAGTTTGTGATCTTTTTTGGGTCATGTATCCAAAAAGGTGGAGATTGTTAGGGAATTTAAGCACATGACTCCTTGGCACTTATATGTTATGTTACTAACGCTTGTTTTCCCTTGTTTTTGCACTCATGCACGTCCCGAATCCGATGGTCGGATGATGTTAAATCTATAAGTCGTAAGACATTTTATAGGCTTACATATGATTTGTGAATTGTCAACTGGGTCACTTATGTGGCTTGGAGGTTGAAATTTCATGTTCGAATTACCATCGTGTCAACCGGGTTTCCCGAATCCTTTTGGTTCTTAACAACGTTGGGTAGGTGTGTGAGTTAGATTCTTTGGGCTAGATGTGTTAGTGGGCGTGGTTTTGGGAGTTGGGCCCCGGACTGGTTTCTGTTAAGCCCAATTGATCTAGCTTATATATATATACATGTGGACTTGGCTGTTGGATTAAATCCGGAATTAGGCTTATATTTTCATCCTTCGGCTCAGTTGCTCATTATTTCCGTCTCACATTTTCGGCCCATCTGATCATTTATTCCCGTCCACTTAAGCCTTTGATATATATATACTTGTTGGGCTCGTTGTATCGTTGATCACTTAACACTTTTACACTCTTGTTTTGGGCTATCTCTCTGATACTCTCTGTAACTTCCGAAATCCTACTTTTTACAACCGCCGTTTCGACTTTTTCGACCGATCTACTGGTCCTTTCTCACATCTGAGCACAGATTCGGACCCTCATCCTATTCTCGTTCTTTTGAACCGATTGCATTGTGTTTATCCTTGCGTTGATCGACGGTTGATTTTTGGGTTACTTACTGACGGCCTATTTTTGAGCAGATTTCTTTGAGAAATCGATAGATCCGTGCTTCGGCTACACTCGGCGTTCAAGATTTTGAGCTTTACATATATATCATTTTTTAAAACTGTGATTCATATACTATATTTCGTTTCTTTCGACTAACACTTTGCATTTTTTGCTGTACAGGATCTGAGCAAATGTCAAAAAGAACCTCACAGTATGCTAGCTAGACTTTATGAGGTGGTAATAAATGTATATGGAAAACTACCAAGCATGTAATCTAGAATATTAGGCTAATGAAACCATCATGTTATTGGTCTTTTTATGGCTGAATCTCAAATCTTGAACCATCGGAAACAGTGGCGGCGGCGGTGGCGGTGATGGGTGATACCCAAGTATGTGTGCATGATTAATATTGAAGTTCAAGGTAATTTTGAACTCCATTCTTTTCCAATGTGGATCTCAAAAGGGTAATTCCCAGTATCCAGTCTCCTTTTTGCTTGGAATAAATGGTATATTGTAGAGTAGAGATCAATGGTATGTTGTCGAAGTAACCCTAGCAGCTCATGCTTGGCATAAGCTTTTCTCAGCCGAAAATTGCAGGATTTGTTTGGAAATTATTGCACAATCGACTACCTACTGATAACTTGCATCGAAGGGGAATTATTGCGCAAGTCTCTACTGCTCGATGTGCCAACAAGATCACGAAACAAGAGATCATCTATTCCAGCAATGCCCAATTGCTCGCAGAATCTAGAATCTGTGCTTGAGATGGATGGAAATCCTGGCGCAAGATATTGAGAATTGGGACGAACTGCTGAAGCTCAGAGATATACAGGCCTTTCCACCAAATATGAGAACGATATGGCCTCTGATTTGGCACCAAACTCTATGGGAAATCTAGTCCCTCCGAAACGCAGCAATATTCAGGCAAGAACAGCCTTAAGTGGAAGGTGCGATGATGAAAATACAGATGAGGGTCTGACTTCAACTCAGGGTAAACTTCAAATTGAGTCATACAATTGACATTGGAGAATGGTGTAAAAGTCCAATGTAGTCTAGGAAAAAAATGGACTGATTAGAATTGTAAAATGTAAATAACAGAAGAAATACAATAAAAATTTAGTTACTTACCAAAAAAATGGTATGTTGTCGAACTTTTCACTTTAAATTTGAATTCTCGTGTCCCAGACCTACACAAATCGTGGAGTTGGGCAGAAAAACCGGTCAAAATCATTTAACCGTCCAATAAAATAGAAACAATCAATTACCAAACGTGTGATTACCATTCTTTTTATTTTGTCAATAGATCTTTCCTCATGTCTTACTGCATCATTGATATTTTTCGGTGTAGGAAAAGTTATTCTTTAGACAAAAGATAGAAGAAAGGTCATAAACCCTCCCCAGATCGCACCCATAAAGGTATAACAGACGGACATTATAATGTCAGCTCACGTTTCATTTCGTGTTATTCAACCTCCACGTTTATATTTCTCTGTCTGCCATGGCCGCAAAGAAGAAGAGTAAAGCAATTAGCCTCCTTTCATACGGAAGTTGCTTAATTGGAGACTTTTCATCAACAGACGTAAAACCACAGTTTGCTTGCTCCAAACTGTGTGTTTGTTTATTCTCCAGTCTTGCTGTGCGTGCTTGACTTTTGTATTTCAAACAGAAGGGCTGCAACGAAAATTATCCCTGAAGATCCGAGCTTTACCGCTTCATTATCGACTATTCTTGTAAAAGGCTCTCTTTTTCCAATCCCTATTGGCGTGTGGTGAAAAGGGTGTTTGAAGAATTTGAAGTTTGCTAAAAGGGTGTTGTAAATGGAAAGTAGTTGGAGAAAAGTGAAGCTGGCTCTTGGACTGAATCTCAGCTCCTGTGTTAATGGTTCTAGAAATCATGTAGCCAACAGTGATGATGAGTCTTTGCCGTCGTCAGCGCCGCCGTCTGTGAGGCAGTCGGACGCTGCCCTACTGTCCCTGCCGGACGATTGGACGGTTAATCCGGTGATGAATGTCAATAAGATGATGATTTCCAAGAGATTGAGCAGATCCTCTTCTAAGGTCGCGTTTGTTTATTTCTTTAGCTTTCAATTTTTTTTGTTTTTGTATTAATGTCTCTGTTAATCTCAGAGGACAAAGAAAAAAAAAACGGACACAACTTTAGCTTTTATCGTTTACTTGTTTTTTGTTGTTTGATTGCTAGTGGAGTAGAGGAATCTTTTGAGGGATTCAGATTTCTTATGAATTTAGTGCTTTAGATTACTGAACTCTGTATATAGATTAAAAAAATGTAAGACAAAATGTTTGGTTAATCAATTATGTGATGTGCTTAAAGGGCTCTGTTTGACAAGCCTGTTGCCTAGGCCGTTTATATGAGTGCCTAGACGTGGGCCCGACTGTGACGGTCGGGCGCACCTTTTCTTGAACACTGTTAAAGGGTCATTGGAAGTTTGAAACTTGAAATAGAAGAAACATTGTGGTGCCTTTCTTATGTCATCAGATAATTGACTCACTCTGGATGTTCGGTTCTATTCTATAGACATTCATTCATCTACCATGAACTTGAATTGCTCTAACAATTTTTTTCCTTTAATTTTCCTCAGAAGATCTGCTCTATATGCTTGGCATCGATGAGACGAGGAGATGGTCGGGCTATATTTACAGCTGAGTGCTCACATTCGTTTCATTTTCAGTGCATTGCTTCAAATGTGAAGCATGGCAACCGAATCTGCCCAGTTTGCAGAGCAAATTGGAAGGACGTTCCCTTGCAAGGCCACAGCCTGGAGAAGACTCCAAAAGGACAAGAACGAGTAAATCCTGTAAATAGGCCACAGAACAATGGCACAATGACAGTTCTCCGTCGAATGCCACCTCCGCGCTCAAATTCAATTAGGAACATGGCATCACCGTTTCAGGTCCCTGAACCAGCAGTCTTCAATGATGATGATCCATTGGAGCATAAAACTGATTCTACAGATTGCGATGATCAGAGAAAAGTCAGTGTCAAGACATACACTGAAGTATCAACCGTCCCAAGGGCCATTGCATTTGACAGCTTCACTGTCTTACTTCATCTGAAAGCTCCTTGTTCCGGTTCATGGCTCAACAACAGCAAGAATGAGTCCGAGTTACCTAAAATATCTCAAACATCTCGTGCCCCGGTTGACCTCGTCACGGTTCTTGATACCAGTGGAAGCATGGCAGGAACCAAGCTTGCATTGCTAAAGCGGGCTATGGGTTTTCTGATACAGAATCTTGGCCCCAATGACAGGCTTGCGGTCGTCTCCTTCTCTTCGATAGCACGGCGTCTCTTTCCCCTTCGCAGAATGTCGGAAGCCGGGCGGCAGCAAGCTCTACTAGCTGTTAACTCTTTGGTTGCTAATGGAGGAACTAACATCGCCGAAGGCTTGAGAAAGGGAGCCAAAATAATGGAAGACCGAAGAGAAAAGAATCCAGTTTCCAGCATGATATTGTTGTCTGATGGTCAAGATACATATACCGTCAACAATGCTGTTGGCAGCCAGAACATGGACCTGCCGGACTACCGGTTGCTCCTCCCTTTATCTATCCGCCCCGATGAGACCTCTGGTTTCAAAATTCCTGTCCATGCATTTGGCTTTGGTGCTGATCATGACGCGTCGTCGATGCATTCGATTTCAGAAATTTCTGGGGGAACTTTTTCTTTCATAGAGACTGAAGGGGTAATCCAGGATGCTTTTGCTCAATGCATTGGAGGCCTTTTGAGTGTTGTGGTTAAGGATCTACATGTGAGCATCGAGTGTGGTCACCCTGAAATTTGTCTTGGCTCTATAAAAGCTGGAAGTTACCCCAACCGGGTTTTACCCGATCAGCGTATAGGAGGTATAGATGTTGGAGACCTGTATGCAGATGAGGAGCGCGATTTTTTGATTTCCATAAACATGCCTCGTGAAATCTGCAACAATGAGACATTCCTTATGAAGATAAGGTGTGTCTATGATGATCCCTTGACGGAGGAGATGGTTACCTTGGAAGTTGAAGAAGTTAGAATCACGAGAACAGACATGGCAGTTCAAGAAGAAGTCTCAGTTGAAGTGGACAGACAAAAGAACAGAATCCAAGCTGCAGAGGCGATGGCTCAAGCTAGAACCGCTGCTGAGAATGGAGATTTTGCTGGTGCTATCTCTATTCTTAAAACCATTCGGAAACTATTATCCGATACCTTGTCAGCCAAATCCAAGGATAGGCTCTGTGTTGCACTTGATGCTGAGCTTGAGGAAATGCAAGAAAGAATGGCGACCAGGCAAGTCTATGAAGCATCAGGAAGAGCGTACATTTTATCTGGTCTCAGCTCACATTCTTGGCAGAGAGCAACAGCAAGGGGTGATTCGACATATGGCTCGAGCCTTATCCAGGCCTATCAAACCCCATCAATGGTGGAGATGGTTAGTCGTTCTCAGGCAACTTTGTTGCATAGTCCTTCAGCTCAAAGGCTTCTCAGACCTGTATGGTCATTTGGATCACAACCCAGAAAGAGGTAGTGTTGGAACTGCAGCATAAATGGATTGTAACTTCTCATGGCATCCATAACCTTTCCTACCTTATATATTATTTTTCTAGTTTTGTTTCGCTGGGGCGGGAAACTAGGAGATTGTTCTTCTAAATCTTCTGCATGATTTTGTGAAGAAATAATGGGTTATATATATTGGAGAAGGAATGGGAAAAAAAGGTTAGATGGGATGATGTAGATAAACAGTGTATGAATTCTGCAATTTATGGGTGTTAATCTGTAATGCAGGAGTACTTTCTGCTAAAGCATTCTTATCCTTTAATGCTAGAATGGCACTACTATTTTTATTTTGGCTATCACCATTTCTGATTTTCAGTTAGCAGTGCTGAAAAATTGTTTGAAACTTGTCTAAAATGATTGGAGAAGACAATGGATTGACTGGAAAAATAATTTTTTACTTAGTTTTTTAGCAGGCAGTTGTAAGAAAATCAGTTATCTAGAAAGCGCTAGGCGAACATAGTTCGCTCACTGTCTAAGCACCCACCCAGACGAGCTTATAAGTAGTCTAAGGAGGAATTCGTGTAAGACGGAGGGTAAAAGTGCCCTAGGCGACCCACCTTTTCGAAGAGAGAAAAAATCAAAGAATATTGTCAACTGCAAGTGTATCACAGTGAAGATGTGCGGGCGACAAAACAAAAGGTGAGGTGGTAATAGAAATTCTAGTATATTATCCAGCTAAACTATCTGAAATATGAAATTTGGAGAAAGAAAATAAAAACATATTTTCTTTAATGTGCGTGATCAGTTGACTTAAATTTTTAGGATGATTGAGCATCTTCCTTTACTCATTTACTTTGATCTAAAACTTTTTAGACTCTTTCTATCTCATCTGCAAATTACCAGAGGCTGTTATTGTTTTATGCAGCACCTTCTATGGATACAGGAAAACATGCACGTGAATTGTCTTCTATGATCACCTTTGTAGGATAATAAAATGGAATCTCATGTTCGAAGTTTCACAAAGATAGTTCTGCATATGCTTACTCCGTATTGAGCTTCGGGAGTCTTTCGTATTCAAATTTATCTCTGTCAATTTTTTGTTGCAAAGCACGGAGAGAGACAGATTTCAATATAAATCTAGCACACATTGTGTGTGCTGAAGGCTACATCAACAGTGTTCAGGAGGAATAAAGATACCTTCAGCTTTCCCTCTAATGAAATGTTCCTAGGCTTACAGGCATCCACGGGTCCTGTTTTTGATAGAGCTTTTCTTGCCTCAATAATCTCCCATTCTTGATCATCTTTTGCTTTAGCAATATCCTTGCTGAATTAAAAATCACTCCGTCAAATTTACACACCCCAAGTCTTAGTTTGCTGGATCTAAACGCACCCCAAGTCTTGATCAACACAGATGCATTGAAATTCCCGTGAAAATTAGATATATCAAGACAGTCAGTCCTCTTTTCTATTGTGTACATCCATTTTGAAGGCCTTAGTTTTTCAAGAACTGATACAAATTGAATGAAAGACATGTCGCAGTAACTTTCTTGATCACGAAAGAAATGTGGCTTTATAGTATAGCCTAAGACAAACAGTTGAAGGTTCCAAAAGATTCTTGGAACTGAATCGAAAATCTATGTAATCTTGAATAGTAGTACCTAATGAAACAAACCATCACGGCCTTCCTTTTTTTTTGCTGTATCTAAAATTCCCCATGCAGGTAGTAAGCCTGGAAGTACGCCTCATTCATCGGAAAAGTAGCCTTGGAGGAAAGCCTCGAAGTGCGCCTCATTGATCCCAAAACGAGCCCGGCAAAGGGGGCAGCGAGCTATCCCCCTTGCCTCACATTCGTTGAAACAATTCAGGTGCATGTAATGCCCGCATTCAAGTATTGGATTGTCGTCGATGACCAGGGGATCCTGACAGATCGAGCACTTGGGCGGCGACGGCGGTGGCGGGGGAATGGCCGGAGAAGGAGTCGGAGAGAGAGGAGGAGCAGGCGTCGGAGACAGAGCAGCAGGCGTCAGAGAAAGAGGACGAGCAGGCGTCGGAGATAGCGGAGGAGAAGGCGTCCGAGACAGAGGCGGCGGTGGGGAGCGTGCGATATCGTCAGTTGCCATGTTGTGATTTGTTTTTTTTTGCAGAATCGAGCCATCGTATATATTTAGTTTCAGGTGAAGGCAGTTAACAACATCAAGAATCTGATGAAGGCAGTTAACAAGATCGAGAATCTTCATCAGATTCATAACTGTCGACGGAAGAAATTGGGATGAAATATGAAGGCGGAAGGCTAGAGCAGTCGGTGAAATCTGTGTCCCATTAAAAATTAAAAAAATATTCATTTGTTAATTAATATTTAACTGCAATTGAATTATATATATGACTGTATATATAATTACAATTCTAGGGGGCCAAAAGATTTTATTTTTTGAGTACAATGTAAGCCTAGGCCAAACCTGAAAAAAAAGGGGAAAACAAAGTTTATGCCGTCAAGGTGGATCAAAAAGACGGTCTGCGCTCGCCAAAGAAGTATCGTATATAATCGGGGTAATACTGTAGGTAGACTGCACACTTGGATTCCCCGACCCTCCTATCCCATCCGTCCCCCCTGCATGCAGGATAAGATGGTCAACCTCATCATCCCCCGGGTGCAATGAGGCGGGATCCCAATGCGAGAAAATTGTTGCCCCTTGTCTTGGTACCGAGAGAGATAGGACCTTCCCATTCCTTGACAATTGCTGGTCTAGTCCCTCGTCATGTGCATGTTGACAAAAACTCGGCATACTGGGGAACAAAAGCATATGCAGTGATCGATTTCCCAAACCCTCCTTCGCCATGCAATCGGCCAAAAGAATTTAGTTGGTTGGGATCGGTGAAAAGGAAATTTTTTGAATATGCCACAAAATTGGGGAAATTTTTTGAAAATGCCATCAGCCGGTCTTCTAAAGACCGGTAAGAGACACGGGTCTTTGAAAGATCGGTAATTCGACGCACCGATCTTTCAAAAACCGGGCGTAATTAACAACGTTAATCTATGTAATTAACAACATTAATCTCTGTAGTTAAGGGGTGCGATCATACCAGCACTAATGCACCGGATCCCATCAGAACTCTGAAGTTAAGCATGCATGGGCAAGAGTAGTACTGGGATGGGTGACCCCCTGGGAAGTCCTCGTGTTGCACCTCTTTTTGATGTTGGGCTGGGTTTAGGTTTAGCACGCGACTAGCCGTTATCGGTAAAACCTACGGATTTCACCGGAAGTGGTCACTTAACACCGGAAATTGCACACCTTCTGGTAAAGTCTTGAACGCCATACACTATTCCGCCGACGGTGTCGTCGGTTATCGCGAGAATAAACCTTGTCACAGTTTTATTTTTCTTTCTTGTTCGTTCTCCCAAAGCACTGTAGGAACTGCAATCTCTCGCAGCCCCCAAACTTGAATTTTAACGGGTTTGTTTCGAGCAGTGATCCGTAGCTGTGTCGCTTCCTGGAAATCTTTTTTTATTGCCGATTTCGGACGTGTTCTTGGCTGTGGGAGGGATTGAGGATTGAAAATAGCGGCGGCGGTGGTCTCGTATCTCTCCCCACCGAGTGGCCCTTGGATTTGAGGGGAGTTCACTCTAGGCTTTATTGGATAGTGGCTTTGGCTGACGATTTTCTACCCCCTCCCATTCGACTCAGTTACTAGAAAGGGAGGACAGAGCAAGACCGACAGATTTGCTAGCTGCAGGCACCAACGGGACACCGTCCGGCAGTGCCAGGGAGTTTCCTATCTCTTAGTTTTCTATATTCTATATTCTAATTTATTCCCATTTTTGGGTATTATTACAATTTTTTTAATATATATAGCATATTTTGTTAGTGCTACTAATATTTATTGGTATTATTGTTATATATTGCATATTTTGTTGATAGTGCTATTAGCTCGTAGGAAATATAGACGCGGGTATTAACTATGGTAACTTGAGGTCGTGTCCTGTGACGAAGGGTCGGGGTAGGATAGGGGTCCAGGATATAGGTTTACGATTTGGTACCTGGAATGTGGGGACTTTGACAGCGAAATCTTTAGAGTTATTAGGTGTATTAAGGAAAAGAAGAGTTAGCGTGGTGTGCCTTCAAGAGACAAAGTGGAAGAGAGAAAAAGCGAGGGAAGTGAATGGGTATAAACTATGGTACTCCGAATTGGTTAGTGGGCGGAATAGAGTTGGGATTATGGTGTCAGAGAGATTCAAGGAAGGTGTAGTAAAGTGATAAGGTGCGACGATAGACTCATGACAATCAAAATAGTCGTTGGGTTAGAGGTGGTGAATGTTGTATGCGGGTATGCACCTCAAGTGGTGCTAGGGGGTGAGAGGTTAGCCTTCTGGGATAAGGTAGATAGTGTACTGAGTGGTATCCCTATGGAACAAAAAGTTTTCATCGGTGGTGATTTTAATGCCCATGTGGGGGTAGGGGTGGATGGGTACCCAGGTACGCATTGTAGTTTTGGGTTTGGCCTTAGGAATGACAGCGGTCGTGAGTTGTTGGATCTGGCGGCAGCGCATGAATTGATGGTGGTTAATACCTATTTTAAGAAGAGAGATGAGCATTTAATCACGTATCATAGTGGAGGGCGAAGCACACAAATTAACTTTTTTCTTTTGCGTCAAAGGGATAGGAGTTGCTGCACAAACTGTAAAGTTTTGCCGGGTGAAGCATTGACGTCACAACATCGTCTTTTAGTGATAAATGTTAATGTACGAGGAAAAGTTGGGGAGAGGAGGCGGGGAGGTAGAGAAAGGATACGATGGAAAAATCTTAAGGGCGAGATGGCTACTGCCTTCAGAGATAAGGTAACCCCTGCTTGTTTGGACATATTAATTTAGGATGCGGATCGTTTATGGGTCCCCATGGTTACTATCATTAGGGGCACAACAAAAGAGATCGTAGGGGTATCATCGGGCAGAGCGAGGCCGGGTAGGGAAGTTTGGTGGTGGAGTGAGGAGGTGCAAACTAAAGTTAAAGCCAAACAAGATAGCTTTAGGCAGCTTATGACAGCAAATGGAGATGAGGATGGGGAGAGAATGCAACAAAAAGAGGCGTACCGTCAAGTAAGGATCGAAGCTAAAAGGGCAGTGGCAGAAGCTAAAAGTAAGGCGTATGAGGGTATGTATACGAGATTGGATACCAAAGAGGGAGCGCAAGATATATACAGACTTGCAAAGACCCGATATCGAAAGGGTAGGGATATTGATATCGTTAAATTTGTAAAGAATGAGGAAGGAAAATTCTTTTTCTCGGAGAGGGATATAAGAGAGAGGTGAGAACAATACTTTAGTAAATTGTTTAATGAGACACGGGGGTATAGTAGCTGTGTAGGGGATGGGGAGGTGCACCGACCCATAAATCAGTGTGTGGTTAGACAAATATCGACAGAAGAAGGGAAGGGAGCCCTTCGTAAGATGGGAGGTGCGAATGCAGTAGGGACGAACAACATACCGATTGAAGTGTGGAAGTGTTTAGGAGACGTAGGAGTTAAGTGGCTAATGACTCTTTTTAACGTTATCTTGACGACAAGAAAGATGCCAGAGGAGTGGCGAAGTAGCGTAGTAGTTCCACTATATAAGAACAAAGGTGATGTGCAACAATGTGGCAATTATCGAGGCATTAAACTCCTAAGTCACACTATGAAATTGTGGGAGAGAGTTATTGAACTTAGACTTCGGGGTGAAGTGCGAGTGAAGGAGAATCAATTCGGTTTCATGCTGGGGAGGTCGACGATGGAAGCAATCCATCTCCTCAGACGGCTAATGGAGAAATACCGGGCATACAAACGGAATCTCCATATGATCTTCATAGACCTAGAGAAGGCATATGATACTATACCACGAGACGTTATTTGAGAATATTTAGAAAATAAGAAGGTCTCATGGATGTATTTGAGGGCTATACAAGATCTGTACGTGGGTGCGAAGACTAGTGTGCGAACCCCAGTGGGAGAGACAAAGTATTTCTCAGTGGATGTAGGATTGCATCAAGGGTCAACACTGAGTCCATTTCTGTTCGCAGTAATTATGGATGTACTCTATCATGATCTACAGGATGAAGTACCATGGTGTATGTTATTTGCGGACGATATTGTTTTAGTGACTGAGACGAAGGAGGAGGTCAATGCTAAGTTGGAGTGTTGGAGAGAGACATTGGAGGCTAAGGGTCTCCGATTTAGTCGCTCGAAGACTGAGTATATAGCATGCAACTTTGCCAATGAGGAGGAGGAAAGTAGTATGGAAGTAATGATTGCGAACCCGACCCTCCAACAGAAAGATAGTTTCAAATATCTAGGATCCATCATACAAAGGGATGGATGTGTGGATGGTGACGTTGTCCATCGCCTCAAGGTTGGATGGATGAAATAACGGTCTGCTACTGGGGTGTTATGCGATAAAAAAATCTCACTCAAGTTAAAGGGAAAATTTTATATAACGGTTATATGCCCGACGATACTCTACGGGTATGAGTGTTGCGCTATGAATCTCTCACACGTGCGGAAATTTGAAGTGGTAGAGATGCGGATGCTAAGGTGGATGTGTGGTCGCACGAGATTAGACAAGATCCCAAATGGGATATTTAGAGATACATTAGGTGTCGCATCGATAGGTGCCAAACTGAGGGAAGGAAGGTTGCGATGGTGTGGGCATGTACGCAGGAGGAGTTTGGACGATCCAGTCAGGAGAGTCGAAGGTTTACAAGTCGAAGGTCGGCGATGAAGGGGAAGACTTAAGAGGACATGGGATGGGCAGATTCGGTTAGATCTAGTAGAATTAAACCTCTCCGAGAACATGACCTCCGATAGGACGAGTTGGAGACGCTATATTACGATTAGAGATACATAGGACTATATAGAGTAGTGCGTCCGTATTGATCTCTAGACTGATAGATATTTAGTTTGATCGTATTTGTAGAGGCACTTATCTATTTCGGTATATACATGGTGCATCGTCGGGATAAGTAGGTATCCCAGTTATACTTGTTTCTCCATTTTATTATGCTATTCTTTCTATTCTATTATTATTATTATATATATATATTCTTTTTATTTTTTTATTTTATTTTTTATTTTTTATTTTTTTATTTTATTTATTTATTTATTTTTCGAGATGGGGGTCTTCACGGAAACGATCTCTCCATCCTGTATAGGGTGGGGGTATGATTGCGTACATTCTACCCTCCCCAGACCCTGCCTAAGGGCGGGATTTACTGGTATGTTTGGTTTGGTTTGGTTAATCTCTGTAATTAAGCTTCTACCGGTCATTGAAAGACCGGTAGGTGCTTTGGCGGGAAAATACACGCTTTCTGATGATCGGTATCTATCTATAAGGCGGGAAATAACCTACGGGTCTTCCGAAGACCGGTAAGATGCAGAAAAAGTGGCAATATCGTAGCTACCAGTCTTTGGATGACTGGTGCCATTTTTATAAATGACATCCCGATTTTGGTATTCTCATATTTACAACACAACAAATATCCTACAATAAGCAACTACTATGGTTCTGGATTGATTTTACGCAGGTAGCGGGTCATCTAAAAATTTCCAACCAGCATTGGCCGATGTTCAACACGAGATGAGTATCGATGGAGGTTGGGAACCATCATATAATACCCAATCAACTATGCCGCCACCGGCATCCACCATGCCGCCACCAGAAGACTATGATATTTTTGTAGATTCGGTAGCTGATTCGGCGGGGCCTGTCGAAGTTGATATTCATGATTCTAAACCTGATAGCGAGGATGATGGTGAGGATATGCGGCCGATCCGTCCTACACTGCATCTCGATGAGATGTATCCTGCACTAATAGAGGATGGACCTGCGCAATGACATCATGATGAGTATCATCAACTAGGGGACTCTATGGATATTCCACCTTCTATGAGCACCAGTCGTTTCGACGACGACATTGGTTTGCTCCAGATCGGTCAATTATTTAAAGACAAAGCACGTTTGTAGCGGGCCATTGATAAATATCATGTTGTACACGCTAAAAGAGAATATTGTGTATACAAAAGTGATAAGATGAGGTTGTTACTGCGGTGCAAACACTTCAAGGAGACCTCTTGCATGTGACAGCTCAACATGCGTTTCCGACCTGTTGGGTGCAAGTGGCAAATCATCAAAATGTCATATTCCCACACGTGCGAAGGTAGTGCAGCTAATGAGTTTCATCACAATCTCACGAAGAGCATGGTCGCTCAGGATTTGGTTGGAATAATAACAAAAAATCCAGGTACTCACTACTACTTGATATTTATTATTCATTAACAAACTTGTAGATTATTATATTCTAACACTATTGAGTTTTATTTTTTTAGCACTTTTGGTGCAACACGTGCAACTGATGATACAGTCTAAGTATGGATTTGAAGTCAAGTATTCAAAAGTTTGGTTTGCCCTACAGCGTGCAACTGAGATGGTTCACGGTACATGGAACATATATTTGCGTCTGTGAACCTATATGTTCTATGTGGCGGATCCTTATGAACCTATATTTGCGCCTGTGAGGTATGTCGCGCAGGTGAAAACCAAAGGATCAGAAGAAATGCAGCACGTCATACTGGCTGATTATATGTGTTCTTGTGGGAAGTGGTCGCAGTTTGGCATCCCCTGCTCACATGCGATACAGGTAATTTTACTTATATCTAAACTTTATATTTTATTCAATGACAAATTTCATCAAGGAAATTCATGTAGACTTCTCGGAAATATCGTGTGGATCCTATGAATATTTGCATTCCGGAAATGACCGTCGAAGCTCTTAGAAGGACATATTCAATGTCATTTCTCCTGTTGGGTCCACTTCATGAGGTACCTGTGTCACCGTATACGCTTACGCATCCCCCTAATGGGCAAAAGGTGAAGCCTGGTCCCAAAAGAAAAAATCTGCGAAAACAGAATTACAGCATGAACTATGAAAAAACGTCAAACCAACGCAGAGTAAGTATTAATCCAATAACGTTTTATTTTTTTTAAATAAATATATATATCTAACAATAACGTTTTATTTTTTTTGTAGAAGAAACAACCTCCTTCACAAATGCAATACGGAGGATGTTATGACCCTCCATTTTGATATATTTGTTAATTTCTGGTATTTGCGAACTTTATTATTAATAAAAACATTGATTAAAAAAACAAAAACATTGGTATCGGTCTTCGAGTGACCGATTGTTTAATTTTCTCGCCAAACAGCATGTACCGGTCTTTCACTGACCGGTAGATGCTTAATTATAGAGATTAACGTTCTTTATTGCACCCGGTT